>JARHVA010006762.1:460000-462500 GCA_037957365.1 Torreya grandis | reverse complement strand
AGTTGGATTATTTGATTTTTAAAGTGCAAGCCAACAAGTTTGAAATGAAATGAGGAAATAATTCTAAGTCACTAAATGCCTCATCTCTATAATGAAGGCTAATATTATAGATATAACAACAAACAATAGTGCTAAAAATAATCTATAAAAAGGAATTCCAATGATATTAACCCTTATTTAACTAAAATCCTAAGAATATTTTATAAATGCCTAAATAAAGAATCTTAACATGAAATTACAGTCAATTTAACATGTAAAAGGAGAAAAAATAATGTAGAGAATTTGTTGTGCATTTACATTCATGTAATAACAAACATCATTACTAGACTACGACACAACTATTAACACTTTACCCATTATGCATCTACATATATTTTTTGATTGTCCCTAGCATTATGAACCACTAAATATTCATTAAGTTTTAAAAAATAATAATCAAATTATAATATTAGTTTGAATAAAATTTAAATTGAAATAATGGAGGGTGTCAAGGGTTGGGAATCGACTGGTGTGGTTTGATTTGAAGTACAAGAATTAAGAACCTAAAATGGAAGTGTAATAGATATAAGATATGCCTTACATTTCCATCAATACATCAAATACCCTTATGATGTCTCTTATGCAGGTTAAAAAAAGTGATTAGTTATTCTTCATGTTCAATAGTAATTTTCTTTTATCTTTAACACTTGTCTGTAACCTGGTTAAGCATGTGGATGT
Organism: Torreya grandis; assembly: GCA_037957365.1. NCBI lineage: Eukaryota > Viridiplantae > Streptophyta > Pinopsida > Cupressales > Taxaceae > Torreya > Torreya grandis. Next base: position 461,783 of record JARHVA010006762.1, on the reverse strand, counting down.
CAATGTTTAAGCCATAATATTTTTGTAGAACCTATAAAAATTCACACAAGTGTAAATTCTAAATCCTAAGAATGTTCATAAGAATATCCAAAAAAATAAATATATTTCATCCATTAATCATTAAAAAATTAAACATTATCTCAATTGTATAATTGTATGTTAAATGAATGCATGAGTATCAAATGGAATTTGAACATGTAATTTTTGTTAAAAGACTACAATGATAGTTGAGATGAATGGAGTATTAAAAAAAATAGAATTAAAATAGAGATCTAAGATTTTATAAATAACAATCTCAGGCATCTTCATTGAATGAAGATAATTGTTTGAATCGAAAAATCCAGGATACACTATTTTTCCTATAATCGAGTATAGAAATGTGAACTCATTTAAGACATATATCATGGATATGGATATTATATCATTGAAACAAGGATAAAATATTTAAAATATTTGTAGAGGATAATGTGTAGTAGACTAGTAATATTCCATCCTTTGAAATATGACATTCTTCAAATGTCAATACCTCAATTACCACATGTTTTTAAAACATTGTTATGTAAAAGAGTAAAACAAGCAAAAGTAAGTTAAAAACATAAATGATCAATTGGTGATTGTTGTCTATAATACTAACTTTACATTCATAAGGATAAATAAAAAAGTAATTTTAATTACAATTACTAATTTACCAAACAAAAGTGTTTTAGAGGAAATCATGTAATTGTGAGCATATAAATTAAAACCCACCTTGATAAAGAATCACAAATATGTGTGCAAAATATCTTTCTTTGACCTAAACTCGGTGCTATAGGAGTCTTATATATAAGGGACATAATTGATTAATCATTCCACATACATAGTGGGTATCAAGGATTAGTCATTCTCATATCTGAATAATGAACAAAGAAAAGGTGATTGAGGAGATATAACCAAGGAAATATTAAGATATGTGACGTAATTTTAGGATGAATTGTAATTTGGATAACTTTAAGATATGTTATTAAAAAATTCCTTAATTCATGTTGCAAGCTTTGGATTCTCACTAGATGATTTGAAATAAAATTTATGTATTTATTTGTGGTTTATTCTTAAATTATGGTTGCTTTATATTCATCCAAATAAGTGCGAAGATGTAGGTATAATGTCAATGATAAAAAAATATGCGATGAAGTCCTTAAGGCAATTAATGATGGATTTATTACTTTGAACTCATCATTTGAAAAAAAAAATCTTTTCCATTGGATATATTTTATGTTAAAAAAAAATTGATATAAAAACTATGAAGACAATGTCTAAAATAACACTAGAAATGGAAATGCATGTTGGAATTAATTTATAGCATCTCAATAGCTTGCCATAGAATTATATAAGACTAAACTTATAAATTGTCTCAATTAGTGATACATTGATCCATTTCTAAATATCATAATAATATCTTTTATAATAAACCCAAATCATCTTATTTACAGATAATTTGGTGTTTCTCAAGACAATGTAATATTCTCCCTTATGATAAACCAAACATATACACAAATTATTGTCATATATATTAGGATAAGATAGTATTGATATGGTTATTTTTAGTTTACTGTATGGTAAATAGTTATTAGGGTATATTTTTATTTGGTTTTCAGTCATATATATTATGGTAACAATAATATATATAATGTATAGACTAAAAATTAGTCTTTTTAGATATCCTAGGTGATATGATGAACCGTATTTAGATGGAGGACATCTCCTATATAGTATGATTGTGTGTTGTTAATGATAATGATAATGA
>JARHVA010006762.1:402500-455000 GCA_037957365.1 Torreya grandis | reverse complement strand
TGATGAATAATGGCTTTGGGTTCATTATGAAGGTAAGCCATTCCCAAAAAAATAACGAATGAGTAAAAAGTCAAAAATATGTGTCAAAACATATTTATATTAATCTAAGATATTAGTTTCTAGTGTTAAATCATTATTCATAGATGTGTACAAACAATGAATGAGGAACAAGTCAAAATTTTGTGGCATTAAAAAATTATATTAATCTAAAACATTAATTTTTGGTGTTAAATGATTTTTGTTAGATGCATGTCAAAAACAAATCATAAAAAAAAAAACATACTTATAGTTTATAATAATTCTATCAACTAGATGAAGATCAAATTATTAAATATATCTTAGACAATGCAAGAACATAAGTTATTATTCTCAAAATTTAATAAAAATAATTATAACCGATATTAAACCATTATACATGAAATAGTAAGATTAAGTATATTGTTGTTTATATAAATACACAAGGCCTTCAACAGAGTATCTAGGTATTTGTTATGCCATATTATCCTTATATATATTGACAAGATCATCACATTAGAGATTATTCTATTAAATGTAGTCTATGGATAGATCCAAACCCATACAATTCATACAAAAGACATCAGTAGGATCATTTGCATTAAAAAATATGTCTATAATATTTTTTTTGAACCGTAAATTGATGAACCAGAGTATCTTATTTCTAACTGAAGAGGCCCAGCCAATGAGTGTTTTTTATTTGGGGGTTTGATTACCATCATTCCTTTTGTAGATGATTGATGACACATAAACTAATATTTAAATGTTCATAATGATAATTGATTTTATCATAGTATAAACTATCTAAAACAATGGTGAAACTTAGATTTTATTGGGTAACAATATGAACCTATATTTACATGACCCACATTGTGCCATCAAAACATCCATATTGTACAAAGTTTCACATTTACAATATGTGCAATAAATGGAATGTTTTTCTATTTAAAACAAGAATAAACATGATGTAGGTCGATCCATTTAATTATTGATAAAACCTAAAATAAAAATTAATATACTAAAAAAATGAATTGGATCAAAGTAACTTACACATCCACCCTATCAATCATGAAGACCCCAGTCATAGTTTTTATTACAAATATAAAACAATAAAATACAATCTAAGTTAAATATTAATATGAGTGAAAAAAAGAGGCCCAAGGTTTTGGATAATGTCTTATGTTATAGTAATTAATTTAGTTTAATTACTTTAGTTAATATTTCTTAGGGTGTACGCATGCCTAAGTGCTTTGTGGTCCACCCTGGCTCCTTAGTGGGGTATAATGGCCTCACCACTCAATGTTTATTGGGAGATAATGATCTCACCACTCACCTAGTGGGAGGGCCACCTAATTGTCCCCCAATCACCTCTTACTCCACTTATTTATTAACACTCTTGGAGTGTATTTATATGCTAATGAGGTGAGGATATATGTGAAGAGTTTATTCACTTTTAATCTATTTTTCAGTAATAGATAGTTGTGTAACACATTAAGGATAATGGCATGCCTGTATGATCCGAGTTAAAGAGTGTTTATTCATTCCAATATGGTATTAGAGTAGGACATGGAAACCATTACTCATTTTTTACCTTGTTTTTGTATTTAGACTTCTCTAAGCCTATCCAAACCTTAGATCTATTATGTAGAAGTTAAAAATTGAGTTTCATAATTATTTGTATCTATTGTAATTTTGAGACTATATTACATAATATGAGATTGAAAATCTAAGACCTGCTTAGCTCCAAAGCTTATAAGAGCTTATGATAGGTAGAAGAAGGCCAATCCAATTATATATTGCTCGAGTCTCAAGCTTGCTAGAAACATCATTCAAATAATTTCCTTAAGAAATTGAAGAGATTATGCCTATGTAGATCTTATAGGACTAGTAAAAGAATCCCAATTTGATTTTATATTATTGAGTATTATAGATATTTATTTTTGAAGATCTGGTGCATAATTTTTAGGGTTATCTTTGGAGTTTGCATAGCCTATTCTCCTTACACTACAACAAATGGGGGTGTTTTGAGATAACATTAGAGATAATACTTCGATAAATCATCTGAAATTAAGACAAAAAAAGTTGTGTATTGTCTCTAATATTGTCTCAAAGTGAATGTATCTAATTATTGTCTCACCATAGACAATAAATGATACTACTTATTTTGTCTCTTTAGAGACAAGATAATTTTTATTTCTTGAGAGACAATATTATTTTTGTTTCTCAAGAGATAATATCATATTAATCCCAATTATTATCTCTTGAGAGAAAAAATGACTATGACAAAATTAGAAAAAAAAAGAAGAAGGTTTTTTTAGTGCAACCAATAGATAAATATCATCAATGATGCCATAATATCTAGTGATTAGTAGTATAAAAAAATTATAAAATAATATTGATGGAATAATCTTGTGCCCACAACTTGTGGGTCTATAGGAATTTTATTATATTAAAAAATATACATAAGGGTGATTAGATGTCATTAACCCTTTATAATGGTAAATTAATGAACTTTAATATATTTCATTAAAATCCATTCTTAGAACTATTTGATTCATCTGGACACTGCATGATACTCAAGCTTTTTTAATCTTACTATACTAGCTTTTTGTGTTATCGTTGCTCTTATGTATAATTTAAAAAAGTTGCTCTTATTATTTTTTTATCATTATTTTGACTTTTTTCCAATAAGAACCTAATACTTTTTTAACATTTCCAATGTGCTTTCACAAAATGATATCAAAGAAACTAGTGCTTCAAAATTATTCTCTAACATGTTCATACAAATATTTTCCTCCAACCCAAGCCTTGCCATCCATTTTTCATGAAATTATCATTAAAAAAAAACATAAACACATATTCAAAAAACAAAACATAAGCACATATTCAAATAAATAACAGTACACTACAACCTCATTGTAAGCATTTTTTGCTGCATAGTCCTATATGGATATTTAGTAGAAACTTATGTGTCACTAATTATTTGAATACATTGTATACAATTCAAATAATAAATTTTCCCTTCCTTTATATAGGAGAGGAAAAGGATACATAAATCTACCTTTTAAAGAGTTATACTAGACCTGAGTAACCCTCAAATATCCTCTACCATGACTAAATATATATGAAACTTTCTTTGGATTGTCCCCCAATATCTAGTCCACCTACAAGAATTATTTTTTCAATTTTAAGTTAACACTAGCATTATAATTAAGATTATAACTTACAAAATTTTCATATTATACCTAACATTTGGCAACTAATTGTAGTCTACTAGAACTAACTTGGATGTTTCTACATGAATCCTTTTGAGAAGTGTGAGACAAGTAATTATCATAAGTTACCAAAAAAATGATATGGTTGTTACTCCCTACATGTTGCTAGCTATTGATTTATAGATTAGTCCACTTACGACACACTAAGTTATCTTCCCTGAGTATTTATAGAATAAAATAAACTCTGTAATTATACTCATAATTTACCGACATATAGATTTATTATATTGATTCTATCTATAAAAAATATCAATTCACTAGACCAAAAAGATAGGAAGCAAAGGTCAAGAAATAGGCTATACAATAGGTTGAATAAAGATTATAATAAACATATATACTAGTATTTGAAGGCTAATATTAAATAAATAAATTCCATTAAAAATATTTCGTAATAGACATAGTCGATAGTCAAATTTAGTCTTACTGGTTGTATTTATTTCAATTCATAATAAACACAAATTACAATTATTGGAAATAGACTCACAAAGCAGACAAGTATCTATTATCTATCTCATAAAAAATGTGGTGATATAATAAATTACGTGGAGTAAATTTTATGTGTGCATTAGATGTTTATGGTAAGAACTAGTAGCTAAAGTTGTCATCATATCTCTTGAAATCTTGAACACATGACAAGTCCCCCAAAAAATATTCCTACACCAGAGATTAGTACAATAATGGGTATTATGTTAACATTAAAATAATAATTTCTCTAGTAACATTTTTTTTAACATTCACCTACGATAAGGACATGTTCACTCCTTTATGTTTGTTATCCCATCCAAACTTGTTTATGTTTATGCTCACCTCAAATGACTTAGATTTTATTAAAATGTAATTAATGTATGATACTTGACTAGTTTCCCTATGCAACCATGGTACAGCGCATAGTAACTCATCCTGTAAAGCAAAATTCATTTCCATCTTTAGACTTTTCATAATAAGGGATAAATTGATACCCCCTTTTTTTTAGGGTTAATGTGAATATCTTCCTTATTGTGTTAATCTAGGATTTTCATTCCACTAGCTATCCTTAGATATAAATTGTTCTAGCATAAGTAAAATCTCATCAATCTATCTACATATAGAGAATTTAGATCTGATAAGATTGGCAAGGGGGCAAAAGTTGTGTCCAAATAACTATCATGGGTTTATACCTAAAGCTATGACAATTTTTTCTCAATTTTAATGGGTAAATTTTAAAGATCAAGTTTTAACTCAATTCTAATCCATGACACTATACATTTTTATGGGTATGCACTATTAAAATAATATCTCCAATTTTTGTTTTATTGCCTTGATTTAATATTGGGCATAGCATATATGATTCTAAGATTTTATACATTACAAATTTAAATGTGTAAACATTATAAAAATCATACATCATATCCATTACAAATGTATTAGAATGGACATGTTCTAAGGACATTATTAATTCAATATCCTTTATATTTATCTAGAAATTGAAAAGCCTATTGCACATAATGTTTACCAAACATGGTTAAGATCTAGACAGTAACCATGTACCTACATTTAATGAAATTTTAGTGGTTGTTAGAAACATATTTATCTAAAAACAACTATGTTTGATGGCAATCTAATTTTTCACAAATATATTGAAAATAGTTATATTCTACCGAAATAAACATGCATGAAAAAATATCAAATATATACTTACTCTATTTTTAGTGTTGAGAAGTCATTGAGAGTATGTAGGATCTGATTGTTAGAATATTATGGATGAAGTAACCACATGTGGTATCAATTTTAGTTTAAATCTTGGTGATAGTCATTTGTTTCATTATTTTGTAAATTATTCTAGAATTATCCATATCCTCTGGTCTTTCTCAACAAGCATGGTCTGTGGAGGGATCACTAGCCTGGTGGATCATAACACCAACCATAAATGCATATACTCTTTCATCATAAGGAAACATTTATAATTATTGGTGTCATTACATATTCTTTAATGGTTGAGAGGAACTAAAAACCTTGTTTGGGTGTATTGATTTTAGAACTTTTAATAAAATTTACATTGAGAAAATAGAAAAATGTAGGGAGTTTTAAATTAAAATTGAAAATATTTATTATTACTTCTATAAATCTACAAATTATTTTAAACTTGGTTGGACTTAGAACCTATTAATTATGGGGAAGGTAAAATTATGTCACAAATAAAGAGCCCATCTAATTAAATTTTGTAACATTTTATTATAATTGAAATATAGTTATCAAACAAAATACAAAGATCTTTTTGTAAACCTACACATATATAGCCTCTTTATCTATTATTTTTCAAAGAAGATAATTTCTTCCTGATTAAATTTCACCCATAGCATTCTTAAGCTCACTACCCATGAATAATCCAAATTCTATGACACCCCATGCCAACATTATGGTGATGAATACCATGGGGAAAACAAATTTTATATTATCCCCTGCATCATAGTCTCCTCCCACCAAGTCACCCTGCAAAAATATAATTCATTCAAAAATTTAACAAGGGAAAATAACTTAAATGGACATGAATGAAAATTTGAATAATGTACATAAATTAATTGAGTTATAGCTAAATTAAAAATGATATGCATCATATAATACACAAAGATAGCCTTGAAGTTGAGCTGCAAAAACATCTTATGCTATTTTTTATTCAATCGCATAGATTCCTCAAAACCAACATACTATACGTATTAAATATAACACATTCATAGCCAAACAAATTTTTGTGTCAAATTTGAAATGTTCAAAGAATTATATTTTGTTGATAACCATCTTGAAGAGCATAGTCTTTTATCCAATTTATGTGTTAATTTTGAGGAAAGTTTCCTGATCTCTGACCTTAGGATCCTTATTACTCTATTCTAAAGGAAGGCTACATGTATTCTTTAGTGGTGCCACCCAAAACATTAGCAACACAAACATTTGAACTATTTGAAACATATTCATGATTGTATTGTTTTGTCGAAATGTTATTGATTGCACTTAACTATAATTATTCCACAGAGAGACTCTTCAAGTAAATAATTTCATTTGATTTATAGGACTGAAAAGATAGAGGTAAAGATAATTCCCAAATAGGTTGCATTCCCATATAAGGTTTTTTAATGTCTACAGGTGAAGATAACACATTATTATAGACCTACACACAATAATATCCTAATGCAATTAAGAATAATGATAAAATAATTATCAAAGAAATCAAAAATCATGTTTTCATGTAGACATGCATACATAAATAAAGGAAAGCTAAAAATCTTTTTAGCTGGTAAGTGATAACCTTAAAATAACTAATATTATTGCCTTACATCTACATACAAAGCAAGGATAGAGACATTTCCACATAAACCATTTTCCCATCTATTCCCACATTCTTCATGGGATTTATTTCTCTCTTCCTACAATTTATGCTCCGTATCAAGTGCTTGAATCTTGAGATAATTCCAAAAAAAAACTATGTTTGTATTATATCCATGCTCTTTTGAGCCAGAGCTATCTACTACTTATGATTATAGTTTATTTTCAAGTGTACATACCCATCCCTAAAATAATCAGATAAAATACAATTTTAAAAATTTAATCATCAAGTTATACACACATTACAAAAAAATGAAACATATATTATCAGTATTTATAGGCAAAGATACACATCACCATCATTTGGGAATACAAGAGTTTTTTTTTGAATGTGTTCACTGGTTCTCAATTTGGGAACCTAAAAAACATTTTTATTAACATTAGGAGTAAAAATAATTGTTCTTGACTGCTACCTCAATTAACTCTACTCCCCTTGTTACTTGGGATTATGAAGTTTATAAATTTCAAATAAAAATAAAATATTTGGAGTGGGGACCATAACTTTATTGGAAGGGAAGTTAGTACTAGTTTTAAAATCTCACAACTTTTAAGGCACCCTAACTACATAGAAAAAATGTTAAGCTAATAGTAGGGGAAGCTATATTGACCACCAAAACAAGCTCCTCTACATACTATATGAAGGATTTACATTGAGTTTGGCACTAGTTTTAGAAGATGCCTAGTCATGTAGGTTCTTAAATCATCCTTCAGATTACCTCTAGATTGGTAAAAAATAGCCCATTTCTATGGAAACTAAGGACGATTTGGTAAATAATTTTGCACGTAAAAAATGATGCAAAAGAATGTAATGAAAGAATGGAAAGGGACACAAGTAAACATAAAGCATTGGACATGAAGCATTTTGATGCAATCATCCCATAAATTTTTTATTATAAAAGTTGTTCTTTTCAAGGGGTTATATACCTTGCTCCTCTAAATGTTTATTTGAATCATTGACATTGATTATTAAAGAAAATAAATATTATATAGATGTGATTGCAAATAATCTAGGAGTTAGAGATTCCTCTCATATTTTGATATCAAGGTATATTTCTATCACATACTGGTTTTTGTATCCAAGTTTGTGACTAAAAATAATACATTTGAAATTAGTGTCATACATACATTACAATGTTTGTCTTTATCACAGGACACTCAAGTAGGCTCCCCTATGTTAGGTTGTGGAGCTAAAAGCTTCCACTGTTTGTAGACATGGAGGAGGTTGTTGAGTTCCAGAGAAATCAGCGTCGGCAATGCAACCGACGTCGGTCATATTCAGTGTAGAAGGGCAATCGGCATCGGCAAGAGTTGGCCGACGTCGGTCACCTCCAGTCAGACTGGGACCGACGTCGGTCTCTAGTACGGTTCCAAAACTGTTCGTTGCACGAACAGTTAGTTTGTTGAACCGATTGTTTGCATGTAAAGGCTATTTTGAGTCTTGAGTTGCGTGTCTATTTATATTAAATTAGAATTCTAAGTTATGGTTTAGTCTGGGATCTATTTATAGACCCATTGGCATGTATTGTAATTATGAGCAAATAGAGGAAGGCAAGGTAGATCCTTCCAATTGTAAGAACAAGGTGATCTGCAGGTTGTTGCAAGATCAGGGAGAAGTTCTACATGTGTAAGTAAGATCATTTGAGTTGCAGGTTGTTGCAAGTTCATGGGAGATCTACTTGAAGTACTTTGAGTACTTGTGTACTGGCAGGGTTATTACTGATTGGTTGGAGGTGAACACCAATTCTATGTTTGAGTTGTGTGTTGAGACCATTTTTGGTAGGAGAGTGAACTCTTGATTGAGAATTACTGTGAGCCCTTGAGGTGTGTGGGAAGCCTCACAGAGGTGGAAGAAGAAGTGGCATCTTCTTTATTGTATTTTCTTTCTAGATGAGTATTAATACAAGATTGTGTATTGTCTCTCATATTCTGTGTCATTTGTGAATTCTAGTTACTTGTTCATTCTGGTATAATTCCGTGTTTAGTTGCTTATACAAGGTAATCATATTGTGCTCTTATTGAGGAGCAAGATCCTAACAAGTGGAATCAGACTTTGTTGTTCTAGATTCCCCATCACCCTAGAATCAAGATTGTATACAATATGTATAGATTAGGAAATTTGGACTAGTCCATATTCTCTTTGATTTATTAAATAATTACTATATCAATGTGAATATGGAAATTAAAATCCATTGGAACTCATACTAACCCTCAAGGACCATACCATTATGGGAACACACCATTAGTTAAAACCTCAAGCTCACAAGAAGTGCCCCCTTAATCAATGGGAAACAAATATGTAACAGGCAGTCCTAGAAAAGAAATAAATTACCTTGCAATAGTTTTTGTCTCTTCAAATTAGGCATAAAGGTGATAGAATTTGGTATAATTATGAATAATAATGATGAGCTAGAACTAATTAATTATGCATGGTTTCAAGGGATGATAATGAAATGAAGGATCATCTAATGAATTATATATTGTGTAAGTGTTATTGCAAATGGTTCCCCTAAGGTTATACAATGTTCTCCAAGAGATTTAAAGGATAGGCTTAGTGAGATAAATAAAATATTATATACATAATACTAAATTTATTATAGTAAACTATATAAATATATTTTTAATTCCACATCCTAACCCAAAATGAAGTATAGGACCTCTTTGTAGGGAGCAAACCTCTATGTGATTTTTGATTTTGACCTCATAACAAATCTTAAGATAAAACTTGACATTGTTTAGTATTGGAAAAACATTTCTCATAATCTCTTTATTTACTATAGATAGGTTGTGTTAAATTTTATCTCAATTTCAAGTTTCATCATGAGATAGAGAAGATAGGGATGATTAACGTTGATCATGTTGAATAGACTGATCATCCTCCATAATAAACCTATATAGGGAAGGCTATGTGTTATTTTGAATGGATTTATTCAATATTTAGTATGAATTATACTGATGTTATGGTTATGTTATTTCTTGATACATTAACACTCGAATTATTCAATAATAAATACACATGAACTCATTAAATGTAAAATTTTAGGCACCTTAGTGTCTTGTACCTTTTGGGGATACAAAATAAAATATATTACCCTGTATGTGTGTCTTTCCATGTAGATTGTATGTCCCTTATTGTTCATGCATTAGACTTTCAATACATAAAAACTTGATTTTCAGGTACACATAGTTTGTAGCAATTCAAAAGTAAAAATCCATTTGAAAGATGTTAACGTACTTATGTTTTACTTTAGGGAGTATTATAAGCATTTATATAGACATCATGGGAGATAATATAATAATCATCTATAATATGTTGATTTTAATAGATTTTGTTTTTGGTAATTCACCATATGTATTTGATTATTCAATGCTTTTGATGATGTACAAGGTAGGTATTGAGCTCCTGATAATAGAAGTTCAGTTTGAAAATTTGATAGTAGATGCAAATTGCTTAGTTGGTGGAAGATCATTCCCTACTCTCTAAAACACAACATAGAAATTATTAGAGGTAAGATATTTTTTTCTGAAGTGTAATATATTATAGATGGTATCAACAATGACCAATCTCTATGTTTCACAATTACCCAAAATATGAAATAAAGTGAGAAGAAAATGAGAGGGTAGAAAACCTAAAGAGTAGTTAATTACTCTTCTTTGTTTCTAAATTATGTATCTCAAAAATATCTAGTCCTTGGAATAAATTTATGAATTAACTAAAAAATCTCAAAATTATTTTAGATTGGCCAGTGAACGAAGTGTATGCCTCATTGCACATGGTTAAATTTTCAATGAGTAAGAGGACAAAAATAAAAATACTTAAGGATGTTAGCTGGATCTTAAATCCATCCATGTAACATTAAGTTAAGAACTTTAAAGAATTATAATATGAACCAAAAAAAAGAATATTTAAATTTACCAATGATTGTAACAAATCTACGTGTATCTATTATAGAATGACCTTGTTATTAGGTCTACCTAGATCTAGGGTGTCTACTTTACTTTTAGCTTTGGATAGAAGATTGGAAAAGGTATTAAAAGTTAATAACATGTGAGCTTATTGAAATTATGTTATACTTAATTTTGGTTTTTCTTTTTACATCATTATAATTATAAGTATAGGTAACTAGATCTACAACTTGCAATGATCATTCACTTGAGGATTTTATCCCTCAAAATATATTTGAATTTATAATTCAAAATGATCTGCATGTAGGGGTGATATTTGTTTGAGAGACATCGGATTTCTCTTATAAATGTCAAGGTAGTGGTGGTAGATACAGTAAGTAATCATATATATAATAAATATAGAGCTACATATATATTATATATTTTTAATTAAAATTTATGTTATATCTCTGAATATAAGATAATGATTTTAATTGTATTAAATATGTTAATATATCTCCTTCCATAAATGGTTAGTGTATCATGAAATTTGAGCTAGTGGATTAAACTACGTAATTTAAATGACTCAAACTATAAACTACTATGTAAAGTATAAAGCCATTAAGACCAAAAGCAATTATATGAATAAACCATTAAAATATAATTTATAATCCTAAATATAAATGATCCAAACCATGATTAAATGAATGTGAAATTCCATAGAATTAGATTGATTACCTTAGACTCAGAATTTGGACATTATGATTGTTTGATCATGGATGATGGATGGATTGTTTTATCAAGTTTTAGGTGTGTTAGTTCCTCCTTGATTCATAATTTGGATATGAATTTGATAGATGATTTTCATTTGATCTTCCATGGAGGAGTGGAGTTTTTAAAATAGAACAAGGAGGGAGAAATCAAGGTCTATAATTCAAAGTTAGATTGGGGAGATTTATGGTGCAGAATTAAAAGAAATTTTAAATTCCTTGGAAAGCTCTATATTTAGAAGCTTCTATAGAGGAGGGGTGGGAATAGAGAGGATTCTAAAATTGGATAATTATATAATCCTTATTAGTGGTTAATGATGATTATAAGGGGATTAGATAGGGATTAGGTGAGTGATTAGGGACTATGGGTATATGAGATCTTAGGAATAGTCTTAGTAGGTTGGTAGGTGGGTCATATGAATTTAAAATTCCCAAATAATAAATAAGTGGGGATTGGGATGAGATAAGACATGATTAGAGAAATAATTGAAGAGGTGGGATAGAATAAGATTAGTAAGTGGAGAGGAATAAAGAGGGGGATATTAGATAAGTGAATAAGAAGTGGACAAATTAGTGAGATAAATCAGATAATAAGAATTAGTGTTGACTAATAGGAAGATTAATGATAGTAATCTCGACAAGTGAACTATATGCATACATTTTTCCCCTCTATAAAAGGGAATTATGAATAGATGAAGTGGAAGGAGTGATGGTATTTAAAAGTAAAATTATTTCACAGATGAATGTTAGTAGATATGATGTTAGTAGATATGATTAGATATGATGTTAGTGGATATGATGCCCCTTCGATGGGACATGTGACCAAGAATGAGATGGATGGCCACTCAAAAGAATAGACATTGGGTGGGATGAGATAAATAGACAAGGGGATGGGATGCCAAATGTGAGACAAAAGATGAAAAATATGAATTAAACTTGAGTAGTGGGATTCAAATTGATGATGCCCCTTGTAAAGATACATGCACAGGAAGTAGAGATAACTTTGTCACAGTTGTTGACAAATCTAAAGGGTGAATCAAATGTTACTTGATGATGATAGGATTAAAATTTTTCAAGATTTAGACATATCCCAAGAAAAGAATCATACCATTGAGAGATATAATCTAGGATAAGATGATGATTTGATAAGATTGATGATGGGTATAACTCAAAGCTGCAGTCAAATGATATGATGAAAGGGATGATAAAGAAGAAACAATATGATCAAGTGACCAGAAGAAAAAAGAAAAGGATTAGAATGCATGGCATCAAATCATTTAGCCACTATAACTTTAATGTCCATAGTAAGGACACTTGCAAGGGAATGATAGATGATAATATTTACCAATGATAGATGATTGATAAAAGAAAAAATGGATGTGGTGATTTTTTGGGTGATTAATAAAAATAATAAGCAGGTGATTTTGCATATGGTGATTGATGAAAAAAATGATTGATTAATGATAGAGATTATGGATCAAGGATTTCATTAATTAGGAAAGAGGTGAGAGTGGTCAATCTATCTTTAGGGATTGAAAAGTGGCCAAGTGCTACCCACATAGTCTAAAAGGACCTCAGGCCGATGTAGTTTTCATTTGGGGATAAATGATAAATGATAGAGGATATGATAATGAAGATGATGATGATGATGATGATGATGATGATGATGATGATGATGATGATGATGATGATGATGATGATGATGATGATGATGATAATGATTAATGATTGGAGGATGATGTTAGTGATTAGAGGATATGACTCAGATGATGAGATGAGGATTAACAATTAGATGTTAACTGAATGGGTTGTGAAGATTGGATTAATGATGAGAATAAGGATGATTAGATGATTAGATATAGGATGAGGTGTAGGCAAGCAAGCCATCAAAAATTTCATAAATATCATCATGGTCTAATCAATTCAATAGATATAGAACTTTACAGTATGCCCCATGATATAAGTATGACTAAGAGGATATTGTGTCAGTGTGTATGGGAAAATAGTGAACCCTACATCATTGAGGGAACTTGTAAGCATTATGATAGATTTTGTGACCTCATAAAATCCTCATTCATTACCCAATAGTAAAAAATAAACATGTTGCAAGGCATAGACAAATATAAAACAAATAGACATATACATGATAACAAGTTAGACAACAGACAAGCAACACACACAAGTATCGACATGTAATGTCAAATTATCTTATCTAAGGATGGGATGAGTGATTGGGTGATGGATTCAATTAGATGGACTAAGGACAGGCTGATAATTAGGATTAGGATATAGGTAAGGATATGGATTATGGATTTGGGGAAGGATAAGAAGCATTTCGATGTAGGTTGATGAGGGACGATGAGGTTTTAGGTCTCAAAATCAAATCAAAAAGTGGTCAAAGAAGGTGATTTTCAAAAGTGATATTTTAAGATGACCAAGTATTACTAATAGACAAAGCCTTTCAAGGGTCCAATATAGAAAAAAGAGTAAGAAATTATAGGATCAAATACCCTCCATGATATCAAAATAGTGATTAGATGGGTGTTAGGTATGGAGAGGCAATGATAGAGAGTAGTGATGGGATCAAATAACATTCATACTAATAAAATAGTGATTGGATTGGTGCTAGGTAAGGAGATGCAATGAGATAGAAGTGATGGGCATAAAAATAAATTATTTGACAAGGTTGTGTATGTTGATAATACCTAATCAAAATAGATGATGATGAAGATAAAGATGGGTGACCACCAGAAGTTGGTTTGAATATGAAACAGAGTATCCAAAGATGTCGAATTAGATGTGTGTTCAGGATGGTGATATAGACAATGGATTATATAGTATGGGTATTATATGATGATAAAGTGAATATGGATTTGATTATGGGTTTAGACACAAGACAAGACATCATTTAATATTTTTGGATTTTTCAAATTTTATGATTTTTAGGTTTTTTGACATATTTCATTTTTTAGGGTTTTTGGAATATGTATATACACTATACAAAAAGGGTTGATATAAAAGGGAATAGCAAGCCTAAATATCATGAGTATGGATGAAATGTTGATTGAGATGACAAAAGGATGAGGGTGATACAGAAGAAGGGATGATGACCATAGAAGAAGGGACTGAGAATTGACAATGACCACATCACAAATTACAAATGTTTTAGTTGCCTAAGTGTCCATTGGAAGATATGATAATAAGATTCAAAAACATTTCTCTTTACACCTTGCTCATCCTTACAAAGGTTATAACTAGAAAGGGATGATTGATGTAATAAGATGTGTGATATGGAAAGAGGAATACCATATGGATAGGATTGACAAAGAATGGGTGTGATAGAGAAAAAGGATGGCTCATGCTCATAAGTGTTTAGGTACAAATTTGAGTAATAGATTATTTTACCATGATGTTGGAAACTAATTTTCATCATGGCACTTGCCCAAGGTGCCAGAAGACTAGTTAAACCATTGGATGTTTTTTATTTTTTAGCTTTTTGGGCCTATCAATTTATTGGATAAAGGTGAGATGAAAGAATACCAATAGTTTTTGGATCTTCATCCAACATCTATTTAGGATATGTGTGAGTTAGGATCATGTTGTCACTATTGGATCTATCAGGGTCTATGTGATCTTTGTTGATTCTTGATGGAGACCCCACTAGATATCTTGACTAGGTGTCTTCGTCACCCTTAAGAGAGACAATGTTACTCAATAAGGTGATGGGAGATACAGAATTAATTAGATCTTAAGTTTGATGGAGGATAGGATCAAGATAAGATGGTATGATGGGTGATGGAGAATTATGACTATAATGAATGATATGATCATGATAGGATGATGTGATGGGTGATGGAGGACTAGGACTAGTAGTCACATACATCATTGGAGATGTTGGACATTCTTTGTTTGACTGGTGCCAATTGAAAAAAGACTGTAAGAGATTGAAGATGCTTTGACTATGTGATTCATATTTTATTTGAGTATTAGATGAATTATCAGCCATATTGGTGTTGCTTTTGACTTTTTATATTTTTAATTGGTTTTGAATTTGACTACCCCCTGGTGCCATATTTTGGGCTTCATCAGGGGATATTGATTGCTGAATTGATAGATGATGATGATTTTGACTTTGACAGTCCCCTAGTGCCTAATTTTGGTCTTCATTAAGGTGTGACACATTTGACTTAGGCTGATGATTTGAATTTATTTATTTTGATTGATGGGATCAAAGATGATTGGGTCATGATTGATGAATTTTGGAATATGGTATTGGACATTGGGGCACTTATCATATTGCTCAAGGAAGGGTCCAATAATGTATGTTCTTGTTTGTCCCTATGGAGAGAGGTGATTAAATTATCATTAATGGGAATAAAGGGTTATTTAATGGATGAATGTGGGGGAGATGGAACAATGAGATCAATGAGTGGTGATGGGGAAATATAGTCTTGATATAGGTTCTTAGGTCACATATTTTTGACATCAAAGAAAATCTCTTCAATATTATCAAAAGGATTACTAAGACTAGATGTAGTAGATGCATCCAAAATAATATCATATTCGATCTAAATATCCTCAATAAATAAAGATTTAAATAACTCTATTATGATATCATCATCCTAATAGAGATCCAAAGGTATGCCTGATGATAGATTGGGGTTATCTAAATTAGAGGTATCATCAAAAAGATAGGTATTATCAATATCTACTACAATAACAATGGTGGATGATGTTTTTGATGAGGAATATGATTTAGATATTCATGTTGAACATGATCCTAATGTAGATAAGGCATGCATTGGCTCTGATGTTATCTCTGATGTATAAGATGAAATGTTTCAAGTACAAGACTCATTGTCCACAATTGACCTCTCAACATGGGGTTTCAAAAATGATGACTGAGGGGAAGATGATGAAATAATAATAGACTATAAAATGATAGGTCCGTGGAAGGAATTATGAGATATGGGAGGGCTTTGTGTATGGGAAATATACTCATGTTTGGTGGAATATTTATCGAGGATGGGAGGAGCATGTAAGATGGATATGGTGTCTTGACCTTAGATAGGAAGGGGAAGGGCTTGATCCTGATGGGGAATGGAATCTTGGCATAACTCTTTTATTCACTTGTAGATAAATATTCATCTGGTTTACCCTCTATTACTATGTTACCGTAGTCGATGATGTCTTGGACATAATCTTGGAAATTATGACATCAATTAATGGTATGCCCCCGTGTTTGATGATATACATATTATTGATTAGCTTTATACTAGGATGGATTAGGCTTAGTGGAATCAATATGTCAGGTAGGTGGATATACCATCATGTTGGTGGTGATCAATTATTTGAAAAGGGATTCTAAGGACATAAGAAGGGGAGTATAAGGACCCACATCTCTTTAAAACTTAGAAGTGGAAGAATTGGATTATAGATCAGATGTTTATTGACATGACTGGGTGGATGGATTAATAATAGATGAGGTGGCCAATATTGTATTCCATTTTCTAGTGTAAGAAGGAGTAGATAATGTGTTGTGACTAGTGGATGGAGGATTTATATGGGATTCACATAAAGCAGCTTAGACGAGGCAAGCAATCATTTAAAGGTGATCAACCCATTTGAGAAGTGTAACACCATCATAATAAACCATAATAGGATATCATCCTTGTTGGTAAATATGTATTGGCCTATGAGAGGAGGGTCTAACTTTATGGTAATAGATGACAGAGAGGGTAAAGGGATTAGATATGGTCTTCTGAAAAAGATAGGTCTGATAGACTGAGCTAGTATGACAAGTGATGATGAGGATGAGATGGATGAAACTTGATGAAGATGAGATAGTTATAGGATCATATTTCAAACTGATAGCATAATAAGTGCTAACAAACTATCAACAATGAATAGTTTTCAAGCTAGTAAAAGGATTGAGATTGTGATGGATGCCTAGTTTCAAACTAGCAAGATGATGATATGATGCCTAGGAGATATGAATAGGCAAGGATGATAGATACTAGATTGATGATGATGGGTTTGCTAAATTGAGACCTACAAAGTGATAAGATGTTATCAGGATATTAACTAGGTATGAGATCTAACCAATTGATGAATGATAGTCGACTAGGATGATAGGATGGTATGGAAAGACAAAATGACTATTTGAAAACATCAAAATAACTTGCTCAAGTTAGGAGGGGGATATGATTATGTGATGAAGATGATAGAATAATGGGACAAGGACAATTATAAATGATGATGAAATGATAAGGAGTAGTGTAAATGAGGTGAGGTTGGTCTTGACATATATGTGACCTAAAGAGCCAACTAAGATAAGATAGAATGAGGTTAGACTAGATGGGAGATGAATACAAGGTCAATACTAGTGATTGGTTAGGGAATTAGGACAAGATGTGGATGATGAGATATGATTAGGATATGTAGATGATGGGGGGATGACCAATGATGGGTGAATATGGCTAGACTAAGAGGAGATTAAGACAAGAGAAAAAATTATTTATAAGAAGATGATGAGATGTAAAAAATAATAGTGAGGTAATGATATACAAGATTATATGTGTAAAGGACCTAGATATGTGTTTATAGGTTTGGGTAAAAGGCTAATTTCGCTCACAAATAGCACTAGTCTAGAAAGACAAACAAACACCACATACCTATGATTAGTAAACTCAAGGGTGTGTAACCTGATGACCACACCATTTAACTACTTTGCAAGCAAGACTATAGACCAATGACCCATTATAGAATCGATTGAACCCTCTCAACCCCATCTTAACATGATGATCACTTGAGAGATGATATTGGCTCTAATAGTGGATTGCATTTTATGGCCAAAAGGTCTTATGCTATGCTAAACAGAGTCTCTATGTCTGTCCCCAATATACATGAAGGTATAATGAGTTCCAAGTCTATATAGGATGTTGTATAATCACCTTGCATATTAGAGCTTAACCACCCCTCACTCCATGGAATTCTTTATGGAGAATTATGCTTAG
Source organism: Torreya grandis (assembly GCA_037957365.1). Taxonomy (NCBI): domain Eukaryota; kingdom Viridiplantae; phylum Streptophyta; class Pinopsida; order Cupressales; family Taxaceae; genus Torreya; species Torreya grandis. Next base: position 436,685 of record JARHVA010006762.1, on the reverse strand, counting down.
GCACCTAATGACAACTCTCTTGGTGTTTAGACTCCATCAGAACATGAGTTTGGTCTAGGGCATGGTGATGAACTCCACGTAACCAACCTCTAGAAAAGAAAAAGAAAATGGATTTATAGGTGGTTTTTTATCCTCCACGAATCACCATAAAGATGTAAGGAGGAGAGCATACACCACCGTAGCCTTCAGAATACAAATAAATAGACAAAATGATTAATTAATTGATTAAGATTAAGAATGAGATATTTACAAGATGTAATAATATACAAGATGAAGATATATACACAACAAAATGATGAACATGATATATACAAGACAAAATGATGAAAATAATTGAAAAATGATTTTTAAAGTGCCCAAATGAGCCTTTGATAGGCAACCTACAGACAGATGGTTAGTAGTATGACCTTGGCACTCAAAAATAGTTAACGTATAACACAAGGATTAGTAGTTTGACTAATAATCTTGAGGGAAAACCTTCATGACACAATGTTAGACCAAAATAATGACTTGCAAAATGTGTTATACAAAAAAAAAAAAAAAAAAAAGCCTCTAGGTTCACTCCTAAAAGAAACAGGATGTTAGTCCATTAGGCCTTAAGAAAAACACCGTAAAAAATTATGATTTGGCTCTATAATTTATTTGGGTAAACAAGGCATGATGTGGGGCTCTAGAGGAGGCATCCCCTAGTGGGCTCAAGGGGTTGCGCCCCTATTAAGGTCCGAAGGTAGCATCTCTAGTGCACTCCTTGTAACGGTATAGGTTAGGGTTGAGGGATGGAGCCCCCGATGCCAAAGGCAATTTGGTCCTTGTTGGAGGCTCAAAATGACTCAAAATTCACCAAATTTCATCAAAAGAGAACACACTCAAAAAGAAGAATTTGAAGGAAAACAAAAAGTTAATGACATTAGTAGACAAGTAATTTTAGCATTAAAAACTTTGATTCTTTTAATGATTTTGATTGTCAACTTTGAGAGGCAACCTACACAGAGAATGTTAGTAATCAAATAATTTTATCTATAAGTAGCAAATGGTTGAATAATAATTTTTTAGTTTTTATTGACACTAGTTGCCTAACACACACAAGTTACTAACGACTACAAACGACTGGGTAAGATTCGTAAACATTATTACAAAGGGTAAATCAAATGATAATATAAGAAAATACCAATCATAATTATTATCACTACAAAAACCATGAATAAAACATTATGAATACAATAGATAAGGCTAAAAGTATAATCCGAACATTTTTATTTTTCTAAATTAAAAAAGCCTAAAAATAGTGTCTTCAAATTATAATGATATGGCAAGTGTGCAGTAACACGACCATACCGAATAAATTGACCCCCTTTACCACTATAGTAATAATAAGACCAATTTTATTTAAAGGAGAATCTTAAAGATTAACAAGCCAAATCGATCTAAAACCCTAATGCCTAAACCAAATTCCATGATTTGACTTGGGAAAACTTGGCGTTCCTTTAATGGGGTTTCAATGTAAACAATAGAGTTGATATGGCAAAACGGTGGCAAGCAGAGCAATGCTTTGCCAACTCAGCAAGCCGAGGAAAATGAATTTAAATAGAAACGCAAAGTACAGAAAAGTAACGAGACCCAAAAAAGCAAAGGCATGGGTAGAGGGCACAAAGATATAATACTAATGTCAACGTCTTGAAACGCAGAGTTGGAAGTGGAAGCAGAAGCGAAAGATCAACTCGGCTACTGTGAAGTGAGATCCAATCATAAAATACGAAGGACGAGGTCGAATAAGGAAAATAGAAAACACAAGCACTCAACATCGGTGGGAGTCGATTTTTCTTCGTCTCCTTCTTCAGGGCAGCGGAAATCCTGGAAACTGGTAGCAGGCGGTTGGAAAATGGCGGCAGGGAATAGGAAATTTTTGAAAGAGCTCGTCAAGGAATGTTAAGGGCCATGTGGGAGGGGGATGACCAATTATATCTATTCGTGGGGCCAGTTGGAGATCCGCCGAGATGCAACACTAAATCATTCAATATTAAATTCAAAGGCCAGGGTGTGAAATTTGTAGCTATCGCTGCATCAACCTGAAAGAAAAAAAAACAGAGCAGCAAGAGAAAAACAGAGTACAAAGAAGAAAAAACAGAGCAAGAACAATCTGCAGATTCTATTGTATTTCCTTTATAATAAAAAAGGCCTCACCAAAGGTTACAAAAGCTAATCAACCGCAGCAAAGAGAAGCGGTGAAAGAAACAGAAACGCAGAGTTCAACCACTGTTTAACCATCCTTGTTTGCATGAAATTATGCATTCGTTAGCTTAGATAAATAGGGAGTTAGCTTGGTGTTGGACTGCGCCTGAGGGAAGAGAAATTGACACTAACACCCCCCCTTAAGCTAATTAAGGAGAAAAGAAAAAAAGAGGAAAGAGGGAAAACCCTGTGGGAACAAAAACCCCTCTCAAAAGAGACACTAACTGCACATGGCAGCTATTGTGTTGCAGTGTTCTTCACACCAAGAAGGTCTCGTAGAAAATGAAACTTTTGCTCAGTGAATGTCTTCGTGAAGATGTCGGCAATTTGTTCAGAAGTGACACAGTACTGCAAGTCGATGACTCCATCATGTATCAATTTGCGAATGAAGTGCATGTGGATCTTGATGTGTTTGGTCCGTTGCCGTTGTATGGGATCACTACAAACCTTCAGTGTACTCCGATTGTCACACCAAATGACAATCGGACGATGAAAGAGGATACCAAGCTCAGTTAGGAAGTGTTGCAGCCAAATGACTTGAATAGTAACGTTGACTGCACCTCTATATTCAGCCTCTGTTGATGATAAAGCAATGGTAGATTGCTTCTTACTTGACCAACAAATGGGCCCTGATCCCAAACTAAGAACATAACCTGAAGTGGACTTGCGATCAATGTTATCCCCAGCCCAGTCAAAATCAGTGTAGCCAATGAGATCCAAAACACAACTTGCTGAATAATGAATCTCATAGCAAATGGTTCCCTGGACATAGCGAAGTATACGCTTCACAACTTTCCAATGTATCTCATGCAACACTTGCATGTATCTAGAAACAACCCCCACTGCATATGAGAGATATGGACGAGTGTGAGTGAAATAAAGAAGACTCCCCACAAGTTGACGGTAGTTTGTGCAATCAACCAATGGTGTATTCTTGCCATCTTCAAGCTTGACACCTGATAGGAAAGGTGTGACAGTGGACTTGCAGTCAGTCATGTGAAACCGAACCAAGAGATCTTGTGCATACTTGGATTGAGCAATTGTGATCCCTGATTGATTCTGGCTGATTTCAAGGCCAAGAAAAAAAATGTAGGAGACCCATGTCTGTCATAGAAAATCTATCATGCAAAATAGTTTTAATTGCAGCAATGGCGGTGGGTGAATCACCTGTTATTAGTAGATCATCTACATAGAGTACTATGAGCAACAAAGAATCAAATGTTCTTAGCATATAAACATTTGGATCAGATTTGCATCGTATGAAATTTTGAGACAGAAGATAAAAATCCATTTTAGCATACCAAGCTCTAGGTGCCTGCTTGAGGCCATAGAATGACTTCTTGAGTCTACATACCAATGAGGAATTTTGTATATACCCTTGTGGCTGCTACTTGTAGATCTCCTCCTCGAGATTACTGTGAAGAAATGCATTCTTCACATCCATGTGATGAACCTCCCACCTTCTTGATGCTGCAATGACAAGGGCCAATCGAATGGAGTCCATTTTTGCCACTGGAGCAAAAGTCTCATCCTAGTCAATACCATGAACTTGTTGAAAACCTTTGGCGACCAAAGGTGCTTTGTATCTGCTCACATGTCCATCTGCTGATTTCTTTGTCCTATAGACCCATTTACATCTGACAATCTTGCGATTGGAAGGAAGTGGAACCAAATACCAAGTTTAGTTTGCAATGAGGGAGTTGTACTCCTCATCCATGGCTGCTTCCCAAAGAGGATTCCCTATAGCTTTTGCATAAGTCTGAAGGTCAGATGCTAGAACCACATATGCATGCATCGGCATGATGGGCTCGGTAGCTGAGAGTGCATGAGGGACTTCATATATATCAACTAAGCTCCTTGTTCTTTGATTTTCCACATGGGATACTGAATCATCACTAGAATCCAAATCAAGGATTGGTTGTGGATCAGCGTATGCATGCTCATGTTCCTTTGAATTAGATTCAAAAATATCTGAAATAAGATCAGAATGATTGTATTATCTCTGAGATCTGTAAGAGGAAGAAGCATAGAGGTGGTGACATGTTGTTCCTGAGATGCATGTGGAAGACTTTCATCAAAGTAGACACTCTTCTCAATGAAGAGTGTTGTTGTGGAAAGATCTAGTAGTCTGTATCCCTTTACGCCATCTGGATATCCAACGAAGATGCAATCTTTGCTTTGAGGCTTCAAAGCCTTCCTCTTATCTGCAGGAATGCGTGCCCAAGCATGGGATCCAAAGATGGGGAAATGTGTGACTTCTGGTTGCATGCCTCTCCATGCTTCAAAAGGTGTTTGTCCTGTGACAGATTTGTCAAAAGCTCTGTTTTGTATGTATGAAGCACAGTTGATTGCTTCAGCCCACAATTTAGAGGGAAGGGACCTAGCATGCAACATGCAGCTGGCCATCTTTTTCAAAGATCAGTTCTTCCTCTCAGCTACCCCATTTTGCTATGGAGTGTATGGAACTGTGTTTTGCAATTGTGTTCCTGCTTCATCACAAAGATGTTGGACATCATTGTTGACATACTCCCTTCCATTATCTATGCGGAGGATCTTGATCATTTTCCCAGAGTACTTCTCTGCATGGGCTTTGAAAATCTTGAGATTCTCAAACACCTCAGATTTGAATTTGAGAAAATACACCCATGTGTATCTTGTGCAATCATCAATGAATGTTAGCACATATCTGGCTTTGCTCATGGAAGGTTTAGGAAATGGACCCATAAGATCACTGTGAACAAGCTCTAAAGGAGAAGAGGCTCTCCATGCATTCCCCCTTGGAAACTTTTCTTGTGGATGCTTTCCAAGAGCACATCCTTCATAAATTCCATCAGAAATGTCTATCGTTGGCAAGCCTTTAACCATTCCCTATTTGTTAAGTTGTTGCATGTATCTAAAATTTAAATGACCAAATCTTTCATGCCAAATTCTACGTTCATCATTTGCATGTGTTAGAAGTAAAGTAGAATCTGATTTAGCATCAAAATCAGAAAAAGTGTACAGATGAGATTGATGATTTGCCTTACCAACAGCAATTTTGGAGTTGTCTTGCATGTCAAATATGGTCACCAAATCAGGGGTGAATTCAACTCTCCTACCGGTTCCAGTATGTGTCATTTGATACACAGAAAGAAGATTAACAGAAAACTTTGGAATATGTAAGACATTCTCAAAACTTCCAATTCCAACCTCTACCCTCCCTATTCCAGTTGCCTCTACAGGGGAATTCTCTCCCATGAGAATAGGAGAACCAAAATATGGTTTCAAAGAAGAAAGAGCATCTTTTGTGGCCGCCATGTGGTGTGAAGCTCCAAAGTCTATGATCCATGCATCTGAAGAAGTATGAATAACAATCAATGCATGAGCATTGTCTCTTGTTTCAGGTGCTTTTTCTTCCTGCTTGTTCTTGGCACTTTCAGGGATAAGGCTACCAAGATTATGTTGTTGAAGTGTCTGAGCCATGAGATCAATGGTCTTCTTCATGCATGATGATTCTGGATGGTACCCACGGTTGCAATAGCTGCACTTTGATTGGCCCTTTTTGTCCTTTTCTTTTGAGCCAGTAGATCCATTAAGAGGTTTGGGATTTCCTTCCTTTCTTGGATATGAATCCTTACTCCCTTTGCCTCTTAATTGCTGGTTGGATTTGGAATTGTTTTTCCCACTTGCTTGCACAACAAGTGCATGAGCTTTGGAATTCTTCAATGTGCCCATCTTTATAAGCTTATCTTGCTCATGTACTAGAGACTCAATGAAGGTATCCAATGTGGGCATCTTGCAAGTTGCCCCTGTTGTGAGCCTAACTGTGTGGAAAGCAGAGACAAATACTACATATTATGGACCCAACTTTGATAGAATAGCAAGGATTAATTTGCTTTCTTCCTTGGATTTGTCAATACCAAATCCTTTGAGCTGAAGCAATAAGGCCTTGAACTTTGTGAAGAAATCTTGAATATTATCAAAACTCCTTGGATCTAATGAGTTGAGCTCATTTTCAAGGATATGACCCCGCATTTCATCTTGCTTTCCAAAAAGAGTCTCCAATGTATTTCAAACTTGGTTTGGATTTGTACATGCCTCAACATGAAACAACAATTCTGGAGAGATGGATAAGCATAGCAAACCAAATGCTTCATCCATGCAGTTGAAGTATTTAGATTTTTCAACTTCTGGATTGGGTTCAACCTCTGTATTCATAACTATCTGATAGAGGCCTCTACTTCTGAGCTGAAGTAGAATCTTTGTCTTCCAATCAAAATAATTGTATGGTGTGAGAATAGCAGAGGGTGAACATTCCATTTTTCAGCTCTGATCTTCTATATCTGCAAAAAAAATAATGTACTTCTTCTTTCTGGGAACCAAGATCTGATACCATGTGAAATTTGTAGCTACATCTGCATCAACCTAAAAGAAAAAAATAGAGCAGCAAGAAAAAAATAGAGTACAAAGAAAAAAAAACAGAGCAAGAACAATCTGCAGATTCTATTGTATTTCCTTAATAATAAAAAAGGCCTTACCAAAGGTTACAAAAGCTAATCAACCGCAACAAAGAGAAGCGGTGAAAGAAACAGAAAAGCAGAGTTCAACCACTGTTTAACCATCCTTGTTTGCATGAAATTATGCATTAGTTAGCTTAGATAAACAGGGAGTTAGCTTGGTGTTGGACTGCCCCTGAGGGAAGATAAATTGACGCTAACACAGGGCACGAATCTTGGTGAGTCGAGTTCAGATCTGGATGTGCCATGCTAAGCAAGGAGACTAGTCCGAGAGGATGGTGAAGTGGGAGAAGCTAAGACTGCTAAGGAGATGGATAATAGAAATGAAGCTGTGAGCAGCTATTGGTGTTTGGTGCAACCAAAATGTGGAACAGAAATAAAAGACCAGGGACAAGCCAAAATGAAGGGGAAAAAATGGTGCGAGGCATAGAGTGTGGCAGTTACTATGGAATCATGATACAAACCAGCCAACAACGAAAAACTTGATGCAGTCACTATGGAGGCTCGATGCAGGATATGCCGATATTCAAGCTTATGTTTTCACTCGGATCATGCAGCCTTGCTTGGATTAGGCAGACTTATTGGCTATGTGCAAATAAAAAGTCGAATATCGACATATCCTGCATCGATCCTCCATAGTAAAAATTTCAGAAACTTGAACAGCGTCCTATAAACCGAGTATTTGCAGAATGCGAAAGCCGGAGTGAGGTAGTAAAACTTTCTAGAAAATTGAACAGTGTCCTGACAATAGTAATGATCAAAGCATAAACTTTTAACTTAATAAAAGAAATATATGGGTACTGTTAACTATTTATAGAACTTTAACAACTATAAGTTTTTAAGAATATCATACACCTATAACCTTTTGTCAAAACAGGGAACTAATTAGCTAATTTAATAATGGAATGACGGCAAATATTTTAACATATGTTAATGAAATTATTGATAGTAAAGCAGATTGTTGATGGAAACTACGAGACTTAGAGCCACCGATTTCATCCTAAAACTTTTCTACAAGCATTATTTCACATTTCATACTCACAAGATTAGTCTAAAGAGTACTCACATTCCCACTATGGTCATTAAAATGTAGTATGAAATTTGAGTTAATGGATTAAATTATGTAATTTAAAACACTCAAACATCAAATCATTAATTAAATTCTAGAGACATTAATATCAAATGCAAATTGATGAATAAACCATTCAAATCTATATTATAATCTTAAATATGAATGCTCCAAACCATGATTAAATGAATATGAAAAACAAGAGGATTGGGTTGATTACCTTAGATTCAAAATTTAGACATTATGATTACTTGATCATGGATGATGGATGCATTATTTGATCATGGATTTGGTATACTGCTTCCTACTAGATAAATAAGTTGGACATGGATTTGCTAGATGATTTGTAGTTGATATTCTCTATAGGAGTGGAGTTGTCTCAATAGAATAAGGAGGGATAAATTAAGGTCTAGAATTTAAAGTTAGATTGGGGAAATCTATGGTGGAGAATTAAAAGGAACTTAAAATTATTTGGAATCCTCTAGATTTTGAGGTTATAGAAAGGAGAAGTGACAAATAGAGAGGATTCTAGAATTGGAGAATTCTAGAATCCTTCTTAGGGGTTAACAATGATTAGATTGGGGATTTGATAGGGATTAAGTGAGTGATTAGGGACTAGAGGTGTAGGAGAGCCTAGTATAATATGTGGGCCATGGGAATTTAAAATTTTCAAATATTAGATAAGTAGGGATTACGATGAGATAAGACATGATTATAAAAATTAATGAAGAGGTGAGATAAAATAAGGGTAGTAAGTGGAGAGGAATGAAAAGGGGGATATTAGATAAGTGACTAGGAAGTGGATAAATTAGATATGTAGAATTAGTGTTGACTATTAAGAATACTAATGACAATAATGTAGGCAAGCGAATTTAGATGCATTCAATTAGAAGGGATAAAGATGTAAGAATTTTACACAAATTTAAAATCCCACAAAAATTAAAATTTAATGAAAATTTCTATGTGAAAGCCTAAAATTTTAACATACGTAAAACTTATTTTATTCAATATAAGGACCTTTATTCTTGATTTTATTCGTCATATGTGATCCTAGACATGTAGATATTATTTTCTTTTATTGCATTCGAATTTGATGATGCTCATAAATAGGTTTGTGAGGGGAAATATGGAGTGATTAGATGGGCAAGAAAACATTAAAAAATTGCATCGACCAAAATCCCATGAATGAAATTTGAATTATAAAACATCATAATTAAAAACCCCAAGATTATGGAAATGGTCTGAAAATAGTTATTTACCTTTTACCCATAGAAACCTCGTTTCTTCAATATATCAACAAGATAGTCTGCCACAGATTCATATCCCATTTCTCGAGCTGCCAGCCACATAATTTTCAAAATTAAGAACCGAAATTTACAAGCGATGCTTTAGCTTAGATACAACTAGAGATCAATAAGTATTTTCCTATTTGTAGAAGGAAGCTTCACCTATCAATATTGCAATGCAAGTGGGTGGAATCATGCGCCTCTTCAAACAAATAAAACTATATCAAAATGAAAATTCTAAAGTTAATTTGTCATCAAGAAATACTTGTGAAAATTTAGAAAGTTAAGTTTTGATTATTAACTAGACACAATCTAATGCAATATGTATCAGAAAAATGGCACATTATCGAAGGTTTTGGGTATTGTTATAGTCTATTGTTTGATTTGGTTTTACTTTTCATTATTCTAAGAATCTCTTATCAAACAACTAGATGTCCTTTTTTTTTATCAAACATCTATCAAACAAAAAATTGAATGGAACTTTACCTGAATTATCCAAATTAGCTCATCTTCAATACTTGTAAGTAGCTTACTTACAAGTATTGTAAGTCCCACTAGTTTTCTTGAAAGCTGACAATTTTCATACTAATAAATAATCGACTACTCTTTTCAAGGACTTTAGAAATAATTTATTTGAATCCTCACAAAATCCTCCATGGTTGACTACTTTATGACAGTTGACAATGACATCAGTTTGTTGAATTGAATAGATGCTTAGCCCATGTTTCTGCGGAATCTAACATTAAATAAATCTATGTTCTCATTTAATCTTATTTTTTTCTTAAAGGAATGGAAAGTGTAGGGTTTACAAGAAATATTTTCTATAAGATTTTTGAGCTGCATTGTGTCATTTTCCCCCCTACGATAATCATACGTTACAACCATCAAATGATTTTCTAATGCCTAAAATGAATAATTTTATAGTAATATTAAAAATAATGCTATGAATGGGACATCGAAAATCACCAGCAATATAAGTTGGAACCTGATATTCATAAATTTTGAGAATAACAAAAACAATAAAACTGAACTTATATTGGGATTCATGTCTATAAAAATTACACCATATTTATATTGTAATCATTTAATTTGTACAATTATTTATATATCAATATAAATATATATTTAGGAATTTTTATTGTTCTTTATCATAAAATAAGATATTGTGTTACAACATCAAGGAAAATGAAAGGAAGTAAACCCTTCCTAACGTATTACTTTGGTTCTTATTACCAAAAAATCAATACCAAAAATAAAAAAAATAGAGAAAAAGAATGAAATCCAAATAATGGTTAAAAGATGAAAAAATAAAAATCCTAACATACCATGAATGTTTAAAAATCTTGACTTTTCATCTTATCAATGGCCCATAGATGTAATCCAAAAAATAAATATAATTCCATATATGTAAGCCTTTATGAGACTCATTTCACCCAAAAATTAGCTTACAATAACTTTCTCACTATATGTTCTTTGTGTCAAAGTTCTAGGCAAAAAAAAAGACTATTTGCTTTACAAGAGAAGGTTTTGGCCATTATCACACAAGAACCAGAGTATCCTCTTTAGAATTAAATTAAGATAAATTATTCTACAAAAATAAACTTATAATGAGTATCGACCATTTGGAAAATAGGGTTTTGGTCAGGGCATGTAGTCCCAGAGTATTACAAGTCAGCTATGTACCCTGAATTTCTAGAAAGCTCATGTTTCATAGAGCCAAGACATAAATATCAAATATCATAGAGCCCAATAAGAAACTTAAAGTTTTATAAGGTCCATTTTCATCCCCTTTAAGTGAAAAACTAGCCAAAGCACCTAAGGTAACCCATAGACCATTTGGGTAATACCCTAAATACTCTATAATATTCCTCAATTCAATCAAACCATTTAAGTGGAAAGTTTCACATAGGTACCCCTTGATGGGGTAAGTTTTTTACATTTATAGTCAGGATCACTCCTCTATCATGTCAGCTTCAAGACAAATTCTTAGGATAGAGGCATGATTAATTCTCACCACTAGCACTTGTAATATTTTGAAATTGATGTTTATCTATCACTACAATCAATACGTGAGGCATGTATATGGGCATTTTTCATCCCCTCCGAATGCCAAACTAGCCCAATCACCCATGATAACCCATAGACCATTTGGATAATACTATAAATACTTTATAATCTTCCTCAATTTGAGTAAACCAATTAAGTGGAAAGTTCCACATAGGTACCCCTTGAGGGGGTAATTTCTTTCCATTTATAGTCAAGATCACTCCCCTTTCATGTCAGCGTCAAGTCAGATTCTTGGGATGGAGGAATGCTAAATTCCCACCACTAGCACTTGTAATATTTTGAAATTGATGTCTACATATAAGTGAAAATCAGTAAATGAGGCATGTAACCTAGTAACAATGATTATCCTACCCCATGTACATGTTGTTTCAATATGTGCATGACTATATTTATTTGTTATCTTGTCTTCCCTTGCATATGGCTTATCCTATAATCGTCTTACAAGTAGATCATATAGTGGCTGACCACCCAAAACAGAATGTATGATTCCATAAATTCTAGTAGATGCCAACATTTGAACTTCAGTTAGGATATCATCTATAAGAACTAGATTCCAAAATATCAATTTGTTATATCTATTAAGTTTTAAAATAATTTTATGACTAGTTGCTAGTGATAATTCTTAATTGTGTTCTTGTCTAGTTATTCCCCAAATGATATCACATGAATGGATAATGCAAAGAGTATGTCAGTTTTGGAAGTAAAGGCAAAGTTGTCAATACAAATATGGATGTGAGAATTGAATATGTGGATACATTTTAGATATGGTCATACAAAAATATAAAAAAAATATAGAAATATAAAAAATATAGCCATATAACCAATTTTAACCACATAATATGTACAAAGGAAATAAAATAAGTCAAAAAACCACAAAACATACTCATAATTCAATGTTGAATATCATTATATTCAACGGTTAAACAAAAGTTAGTTTTATAATAGTTAAATAGTGCAAATGTTAAAATGTATGGACCAAAAAAAAATACAACTTAGCAAATTACCCAAGGCATGTTTTGAATCTTTTCTATTTCAAAAACATTATGAATCAATGTTCTAGGCCTAGTTAGTATGTAGAGAATTCTATAGTAGCTCCTAACAACACCATCTATATCATGTAACACTAAAGTATACTACAATACATATCGTATGTAGTAAAATACACCATCTATAGCTTATCTACCATTGCTCAAAGGGATGAGATCTTGAAGGAGTCAATAACTCAAGAGCTTTTTCTGAGTTTAGTTAGTAGAGGAATATATCCCTGATTCTCCATATATCTCAAAGTATGTACCTTTGTTGTCCCCTACACTACTTCACCATATAACCTAATAGTATTTTGAAGTCCATGTGTGATTTTTCATTAGGTGAAATTGAAAAAAATGAAAGGATGTTTTTCTTCTGGAAATACTTAATAGATATTTACCCTGGGCATTTCCCCACTATATCCTTATCCTGCAACATTTCATACCTATACTAGGGGTCTGCAGCAATGTATCTGTTAATGTAGAGCAACAATCAAGAATATGAGAAGAAATGAAAACTTAGTGAGCAAGATATTTTTTATGTTATATTCTCTACCACTGAGCAAGTATTTTTTACGTTATATTCTCTACCAATTGGCTGATTTTTGACAATTTTTTAAATTTAAGAATTGTCAATTAGACATTTTTTGGAATAATTGTTTAATAATTATTCCACTACAATAAAATCAAAATGTTAGAACTGCCTTATCAAGTACTCCTATTTGATAAGGATTCATTGACTATAAAAATGAATAAATATTTCTTAATTTTTCCTCTACATTAAACTCTATTCTTGATTACTTGTACAAACAATCAAATGTCAGCGTTAGCATATTTCTAATATTTTAATAATTGTAAATATTTTATTTAGTATATTGCTTTCATCCAAAAGCTTGAAACATTAGCTACCTATCATAACCCCTCAGTAAAAGTAGTGTATGAGTCCCACTTGCCTAATTTGAGGTTGGATTTGGTTTTAAAAAAATGGTACGCACACTAGCTTACCCCTCATGGCATGATATGGTAGACTATATAGATAGAAAAAAAAGTCATTATGTTTATATCTAAGATCAAGATGGGACATTACCTATTTAAATGACCTTTGGATGACCCTGACCTTGCTTTTTAGGTAGCTTTCATGGGGGCAAGATGAGCTAGCAATAACATGCTGGTAATCTATGAATTCAAAGGTAAATCTATTTTCTTTAGTTTTTGTTTTTTTGGAATATTGATTTTTTCTACACTAAATCATGATCGACTCTGTGGACAGAGATCATATTTTCAGCAAGATGTGTAGTTAATCAATGCCTTTTAATTTTATGATATATTTTACATTATGTTAGTCATGGTTCTCAAACTGAAGTTTTAAATCATGAAAGAAGGGAAACCACTCAACTAACATAAGAAAGATTAAACATACCTTATCCAACATTTTGATATTAAAGACCTAATTTCAATATTAGGATTTCACATGCTTTTAAGAAAGTGTCGGCTACTTAAGAAGTGTATTCTAAATCGTTTATATGTCAATACAAAAAATTTGAGCAACAATTTTGGCCGCTACTTTGATTCAAATTATCGGATGTTTGGCATGACAGGCTTTGGATCTTGTTTTATCATGTGAAGGGGATATTTTTATGACATGAACTAGAAGGGGAACTTGCCAATCAATTTTGTTTTATATAACAGGCTAGGAAAAGATTTAGTTCTGGAAAAATCATTTTTTGACACCGTTTACCTAAGATTTTCCATAGGCAGCAGTTGGCTATACTTGGACCTGTGTATTGGAGTTGTTTGAACAGAACTTGACCAGTTTAATACGATCTATTCTGAATTTTCTCAACCTTCCATTATTCTGTCCACTTGTGGATATGTTCTATCCTAAAAGGTTAATGGCTTCAGCAGACCAAGCTCCAAGAAGGTAGACTCTCTCAACACAATCGACATTAATGGCTGATGGCATGGTTTATTTCTGATAGCAGTCTCTCTCAAGTCGGATAAGAAAAATCAATCACTCTTGCTTAACGTATCCACAAAGTTTGCATGTTGGTTTTCCATCCACCAACTCGTGGTGGTCAATCCACACTCTCCCTGTCCATGCAAACCCCCCCTTTTTTTTTCCGACCAATTCGTGGTTTTTGAAATTAGCAAGTGGATTGGTGTATTTTTCAAGTTTACATGGCGTCATTCTTCATCCTAAAGTGGGGAGGGGAAATTGGTCGAAGTTGATTTATGAGTGGTCGGGGGAAAACACTTCAGTGAAGTGATTTAAAACGGTGGAGTTTATTGAGAGGAAGTTGCGTTATGAGTGGTGGGGGAGGCCGAGACAATATTAGTGGAGGAGATCAAAAGTGGGGCTTTTCGAAAATTGTTAAGAGTGGCTAATTTTATTAAAGTGGAGGCAAATTGTAAAGTGGGGGATCTTATAACAAAGTGGGAAGGATTGGCAGGGATTACTTTAGTGAGGATATTTGTATTTAGTGGGGAATTGTTTTAAAGTGAGGTAATTATTTGAGTGAGATAAATTGTGAAGTGAGTTAAAATTGTAAAAGGGCTAAATATTATTATAAAGGATAAAAGTATAATTTTTTACATTTAATTCGATTATCGAAAATAGAATGTGAGAGTCCACTCTGAGTGGTGGTCAGATCCTCTCACAAGTAAAACAAGTATTTTTATTTATCTCACTTTAATTTATGGAATTTATTTCTTATTGTACCTTTTTGGTTCATATATTCTTCTTAGGGTTGCATTTTTTGCGTTAGCTAACATCTATTCTGGGAGGTATTTTTAATGCCACATTGAGTGTTTTTTGACACAAAAGACCCCCATACTCCAACCCCTTGTCACTTGTACACTTGTGGATGCACTTTCAATCGAGCTCGACATCTCACATTGTTGATGTATGTTTCTTTTCGCACTTGGGTTTTTGGCTGGATATTGCTCCTCCTACCTTTTGATGTTCCTTGTTTGAGTTCCTTGTTTGGCCAATTGTTTTTTTTAAGCATAAACACCTCCTAACATATTTTTTTAATCTATTTGTTAATAGTGCCCTTTAAATTTTGGTGGAGATTATTCTCTTTATGAAGAGTAACTAGTCTGGTTTAGCTTAGTGTCAACATTTTTGTGGGGTAGGACGGGCCCACATTTTATTCTATGGATGCATATTCCTTAGACTCTGATGTCCTACAACTTATCATTTTATTGCAATTAATTATTTGGATGTGTTTTGAAACACCTTTGTAAACATTTGCCACACTCTTTAGTTAGCCAACAACATGCCTATTCTAATCTCCACACTATTTCCTGACACTATTGGAGATTATGCCCTACCAGATCTACAATAATGTATTATTTTTTTTACTCTTATTGTTATAGTTAATTATTATGTGTGTATTATTGTTGCACACTCTCCACATCTACTCTAGTTTCACCTCCATATATGTTTGCTTCTTTTGAGATACATACCACTTCTTTTTGGCTCTAGCATGCTTTGACTTATGGGCCTCGATATGCATTTACAAGGACTGGTTATCCCTCTTCAGCCTATTACATGGATTTCTCGACATGACATTGGATATTCTATAAGTATTTCATCTTGACTAGGATATTTTGATAATGGGACTCCTACTTTTGGTTTATTCCACTCTTCATGAGGATGTTGAGCAACACATAATTCTATTCCACCTATACTGAAGAATGAGAGTCTTGAGGATGTGTTAGGACTAATCACCCTAAAACACTTTTAGATATTACCTATCTTCTATTATGTACTTTGTACCCACTTGTGCAAACATATTCATCCACCATATGTGTTTATCTGAGATGGATTTATTAGGGTGGTGGTGTTAGCATTCTTTGTGAGGATTTTACCAGCATGTTTCTTCCACTATATTGCTTCTTCTTCTGCACATAACTCCCTTATTTTTGGAACAAATCTCATTACTCTTTATGGCATCTTCTATATATTGATAACATTTTGTTGTTTCTTACATTACCTAGTGTTTTTTGTGTATAGGATATTTTATTTCTTCACACTGAGTTATAAATTGTGATGGGGGTTTATTGATTCAGTCATGTCTACCTTCATATGTAGATGTGTTCTATTCTAGGGACCCTTTTACTCCTTTATTTGCTTGGCTTTCTCATCAACACTAGGGCCATCTTCTTGAGATATTTTCTATGTATCTTTGACATGTTTACTTTGACAATTTGATAGTCTCATTTAGCTTGATGTAGAGCTATTCTGGTGCATCTACTGTCATCTTATCAGTGTTCAAGTAGTGGATTTATCCCAATCATATAAACTCTTTTTCATCACTCCACTTATCAATGATAAGGGGTTATGGTGAAGATCTTGCTTCTTTGGTTGTTGTGTTATTCACTAACCATTGGCACACCGCATCTTTTAGTAGTAGATCGAATTCATTTTTATGAACCTTTTACACTTTTGATACCTCTAATAGTCTCTTTTCATAAGATCTATTCTACTAAGGGTACTGTCATTTGGTTGTTTGTGTTTAAGTAGCTCTATGTGATAATGTAGCAGTAACAAATGTAGTATGAAGAAAATGTCATGAGGACAAAACATAGCAAGGAAAAATGTAACAATATTGGTAATGTCACAAAATTGTCATGAAGAACATAATTGGGACATTTTAGTGTTTATCACATTGTTTATTTATTTTTTAGTTTATTTTGGTGATAGTAGTTAATATTTCATGGTGGAAAAGTAATGCACCAAATTTAAATGCAAAATAACAGAGAAAGATGTGATTTCATGAGTTTTGATTTTTAGTTAAAAGTTGTCTCATCTTCTATGTGAGCATATCCTTTAATATGTTTTGTTCTTGTGATGTTTTGTCCTCGCTACATTTTTTCATAACTATGTTTTTACTTACTACATTTTTCATGCTACATTTTTTCTATAACTTTTTAGTAGGATGTCGTTCAAGTAGTGGATCAAGACTCATGCATATTTTAGTTCCATTATGACTTTCGAGTCCACCAAGTGTATTTATATTTGATGGCCTTTGTTCCATCTAGTGCACCTTCTTCAACATTATGTTTGATTATTGAGTTTTCTTTTTCTTGGGACACCTTAAAACATATGTTTTTTCTCTCTTGACTTTATCTATTGTTATTGGTTTTCTAAAATATCCTTGCAACATATCTAATTTTTTTCCACTTTCTTCGATTGTACATGGGTATCTTAGTCAGGTACTTTGTTTGTAGGAACTCACCTGAGAATTTTTCTTTGTCTTAGTGGCATTCATGGTGATTTTTTTAGTGATGCCAATATGGCATCCCTACTAGTATTTGTGTTCACTTTTCACCATTTTTAGTCCACTTATTTTGAGACTTTCGTTATCATCTTCTCCTATTTTAGCATTGAGGGAGGATGTTTCAGGAAATGCTTCCTTGAGTTCATCATTCAATCCAATATTTTTTATCATAGTGTTTGTTTTCAGTGATCCTCGTATTCAATAGCATTGCTACTTTGACTTGGAAGTTACAGTGACTCAACATCTATTTACTCTAGTAAGATAGTTTGGTATCCATAAAGACATTTAAATTCATAATACATCTTATAGTTTGGTATCCATAAGGAACTTTAAATTCATAATACATCTTATTTTGCACATGGGTATCTTATTAGGCCTAGTAGCTGGGACACATTTTTGTTTTATATTCACTTACTAATATTTTCATAAGGGAGGGTGTTATAGTAATTAATGTATTTTAATTACTTTAATTAAGCTTGATTAGGGTGTTCACATGCTTAAGTGCTTATTGGGCCACACTGGATCCTTAGTTTAGAATAGTGGCCTCACCACTTAGTCCTTAGTAGAAGACAATGGTTTCACCACTCACCTAGTGGGAGGGTTACTTGTTTGTCCTCCACTCACCTCTTACTTCTATTTATTAACACTCTTTGAGTGCATTTATATGGCAAGGAGGTGAGTAGATATGTGAAGAGTTTCTTCATATGTAATCTACTTTTCAGTAATACATAGTTTTTCAATGCATTGATCATAATGGCATGCATGTATGATCTTAGTTGGAGAGTGTTTATTCACTCCAACATCTTGATCCAAAAAAATTGATTTTAGTTTTAGAATGATAGAATAGAGGCCTACAAAGACTACAAAATAAAATAAAAAATTATTTAGGTAAAAAACATACTATAGCAAAGAGATTTTTAATTATAAACTTCCCTCATAGTTTCTTTACATCACCTGTCCAAATGTGAAAAGTCATCTAAACATAAAATAAAAATTGTATTTCATAACACAGTTGCCATATTTAAAACTCATAATTGACTACACCATATATGCAAGTGATAGAACTAAAATGGATCAATCCTGGATTCAATCCATAATCATGTGAAACTAATATGGGAATAATTTACATGGCTTTGTGTATACCCATGCCAATTTTTAAAACTTTTAATTATTTTTAATGCCTTGAAAAACATCAAGGTAAAAATAAAATACATTTTTTTCAAACAATCAATGTAAAAATATATATTTTTATATATTATAAATTAAGATATATAACTTATCTATGAAAAAATTACATATTTCAAATCTAACAAAATGATGACATTGATTAGTTATGACGTCTAATTTTAATCACATGTTAGATAAAAATGATCACATAAGTACACCCTTTAGGATCAGTAATAGGCACCACTAGTAATTAATAATAACATAACTAGTAGTAATTAATAATAACATAACTAGTAGTATTTGGACTTTTAGTTGTAACTACCTAAAACCCTATCCCAACATGGAAATGCTTCAATAATGGGATATTATAGAGTTATCATGGTGATGTCATGGAGATGTCCTTGTGAGTGGATGAAGTTTTTTCATAGCTTAAGTGACAATGACAAAGTGTGCAATGTGCTTGTCCTAGTGTGCTTGAAGTTTGCTTGGTTGATCTCTAGAGTTGGACTGGTTAGAGATGTTCAAGGATGAGTATGGTGATTGGAGCATGTGTAATAATTCCCTAAGATGTTAACTATGCTTTGATAGCTTATGTGCATAAGTGAAATTCATGTGGTAGTCCATAGTTTTCATCCAGATAGTTTGGTGTTAGTCGCATAAAACATGAGTAGGTAGTTTACTGACATCACTATTGCCACATATGGATGAGTGACAGGGAGTTGGTCATATGGTTATGATCAAATTAATCCCTAGTTATTATGAATTATATTTCAAATCATGCATGGAAGTGGAGGGTGCAAAGTTAGCTTCTGAGTCATAATTGATTATTTTCCCATACTTAGCCAAATTTTCAATGTGGCTAGAAAGAGCAAAGTAATTAGTTTGATGGTGTTATAACTCACACATGTGAATGTGTCAATAGAATATGATCATATGATTTTGTTTAGTTTTGAGAATTAATGATTTTAACTATTTTTAAGATCATGCACTGAATCAAGGCAAAAGTTATGCAAGATCGAAGTTGGTCTTCCAAACACATTTTGGCATAATTGGCTCTATGATAGAAGAATTTAAGAAGGCACCTTAATGGTGATATATATCACTCATGTGAAGTATTTATGAGGAGTGTGTCACATGGTTGGATTCTCCTTTGTGAGGAGATGATCTGGTCCAAATTTGAGATCATCCAAGTAAGCACAAAATAAGTTATTAAGGTTTAAAAAATGCTACTTAGGGATATTGAAAGGGACCCCATACTTAGTCAATTTTGAAAGAGTTAAAGCTTGATCAATATCAATAGTGCACATTGCTCTAGGAAGTTAGGAAGAAGAAAGATGAGGATAGGTGAAATATGTTTAATGATTGATCAAAGACATAGGATAAGAATCTAAGAGTGAGTGAGCATTCATACAGATTAATCAAAAGGTTAATGTTGATCGTTAAAGATTAGGTTGATCTATAGAGATTGATGGAACACATTGAGTCAACATTTTAAGATTGCACAAGATGAGATAAACATGACTAAGGTTTAATGTTTGAGCATTGGCACCTATGTAATAAGGATTGAATAATATTGATGGTGTAAGATCGATCCAAAGCTTAGAGGACACAAGATGCGAGCAAAGTTTTTGAATTTTAACTATGACCATTGCTATTCATATATTTGAATTTAACACAGGGAAAAATAAGAGCTCTATATTTTGTCCATATCTTTCAATATAATTTGAATGTATTGGTGTTATAGAAATAAAATATTAAGATGATTCCATTACACATATATTAAACCTAATTTGTGGATTTAAAAGTGTGTATAGTCAAATATATTAATGCTCAAAGTTGATTGTGTGTCTATGCTTATTTTATAAGTGACTCAAGAAGGATATTCAAGCTTATGTGGATGTTGTTTCGATGTTTCATGGTTAATATTCTATTTAGGAGTATTGTAAACTCCATGAGGATGATCCATGAATATTTTGGAGGTGTGATCAATCTATCTTGAGATTGAACAATGATTAATAAGTTGATTATATGTTTAGTAATGGTGTTCCTATGTATAAGGTCTCTATTTGAGTTGATTGAGCATAATTAGAGGAGATCAAAGGTGACTATGATCATTTGAGTATGTTTTAGGGGACTTAAATAGTGGACCTATGTTTTTATAAGTGGTCTTGTGGTCTTATTTTTTTTGATGGTGTGATAAAAAGGTGAATGGGTCTCCATAAGACCCAAAAGTGACTTAGGCATATTTTGAAAATGTGTTGTGCTTAAGTGTGACCCATACGATATGCCTTAAGAGTGAATGCATGTATTATGGCTGATAAGGATTAACATGGCCTTCATGATTCATGATAGTTCTACATATAGTGAAATCAAATTTGATGATTTCTAGATAGGTGTGTGGAAGATTTGAGAGTGTGAGAGAGCGAAGAAAAGTAGAGGAGAGTGAGAGTGTCTAGTTATTGGGTTAATGATCAAAGGAGATTAAGGATTGTGTGTATGATTTATATATCATATTTCTAATGACAATATAGTGTTCTTGTAGTTTTAATTTATGTAAATATATATGAGTGTGCATATGAGGACTAGTTGAGTGAAGGAGAGAGATTGTGGCATGCCTATGTGAGAGGCTTGTTTGAGTCAGAGAGAGAGTTTGTGCATTTTTTAGATAATCAAGAGGTCCATCATCAGGTCTTGTAGACATCATTTCTAAGGTGAAAGTGTTTTTTCCAAGGAGGGTCTAAAGGGCTTGATCTTCCTTAGGGGTAGTTACTCTTTGTGAAATAGGATTTCACTAAAGACCTTTGATAAAAAAAACTTGATCAAGGTTGTAAGTTAGAAGGACTCGATTGAAGGTTCCTAATAAAAAGGAATTGATAAGTCTCTTATTTATGATCATATTATAGGATAGTATTCCATGTGTTTGTAGGCTTGAGAGTTAGTTTTACTCCTCAAGTAGGTTTCCCATGTAGATCTTGTGTTGTGTATGTGATGTTAAATTAGATTCTTTATTCACTACTATGAATTATCTATATGATTCATGAATTATTGTGTTGAATGCTTAAGTATTTTTAATGGTTTGTAAATTAAACTGGATTTTTTATCACCACTGATTCACACCCTTCCCCACCCTGCTCAGTGGATTGTAACTCTAATAATTGGTATCAAAGAATGTCCTTCATGCAAAGTTTAACCACTTGAAGGTGATAAAAGGTACAATGGTTGACAAAGAGGATATGGCTTGTATTCAAGACAATATTTTTTGTGCTTTATCAAAATTTAATAGTGTGAAGACACAATTGTAAAATCTAGAGGTAACAATCAAGAATCTATAGTTCATGATGAATAAAGATATCAATCAAAATAAAGTCATGACTAACTCATATGTGATCTTATTCAAGGACAATAGGTATTTTATTTACACCAAGAGGATCAAGATTGAAAATCCATTGAGTGTTAATGGTCAATATAAAAGAGGATCAAACATGAACAATGTCTTCAATGGGTATTACTTCTCCTATAATCAATTTGGTCATAAATATAAGAATTATTCTCTCTCTCTCTAGAGATCAAAAGGGATCTCATATTCTTCAATTATAAGCAACAAGTTCATATAGCTAAAAATTGTAGAAGAGTATTTTGGAAAAAAGATATATAAGTCATTGATACCATCAAATGGTTCAAGGAGACTAAGTCTAAAGAAGAGTAAAAGAAAAATTCAAGTAGACCACCAAAGGAAGAGTCATTATTTATTCAAGCAGCCTTGCATACTTAAGAATATGAGGGTAAGAGATGGTTCATAGATAGTATATGCTCAAATCATATGACAGGAGACAAGATTGAGTTTATCTCTCTAAAGAAGACTAACCTAGGTGTAGTGAAATTTGGTGACAACAAATCTACTAACATTTTTGGCAAAGGTATTGTGAGCTTAGATAATGGTCATATCAAGACTAAGAAGTGTAAACCAAATGTGTAAGTAAGGAAATGTTGTGACTTTTCATGATGAGGTATGTGAAGTAAGAAAGTAAAAATTTGACACATTAATTACAAAGTTCATAAAATAGATAACAACATGTATGTATTACACGAATCCCATAAGGATAAGTGCTTCATGACTCATTTGGAAGAAAGTTGGCTTTGGCATAGAAGGCTTGGACATATAAAGTTTGATAATATTTTAAAGATTAGTTCAAAGGGGTTGGTAAACCATATGGCCAATATTTCTAAGATTACTTATTCTCTTTCCAAGGCATGTCTTCATGGGATGAAAATGAAGAGAAGATATGAAAACAATGAATTCTCCAATAAATAGCCATTGGATTTGATCCACACTGATCTAAGTGAACCTATGAGAAATCAAAGTATTCAAGATAATATCTACTTCAATCTGCCCATTGATAATTTTACTATGATTCAGATATTCTTGTTTAAAGAAAAATTAGAATCTTTTGAAAAATTTGTGGCATTCAAATCCCTTATTGAAAATGATAAAGGTTCAAAGATCAATTGTGTGTGATTAGATAGAGGAGGTGAGTTTTCGTTTAATAAGTTCAATGATTTTTTTGAAGAACAAGGGATAAGAAGACAATATTCTACCACTAAAACAACACAATAGAATGGTGTTATTGAAAAGAAGAATAGGATTGTTTTAGATAGGATTAGAACCATGATTCAAGATGCAAAATTATCAGATGGTGATTTGGAAGATGTAACTAACACATCAATTTACATTCTAAACATGTGTCAAATCAGAGTAAATGGTGATAAGACTCCTTTTGAGTATCAAAATAATAGATTAGCTAATGTCAAACATTTTAGAGTATCTAGGATTTGGTGCTTCATCAAAATAGATGAAGAGATTCTTTGCAAATTTGATTCAAGATCTGATGAGGGCATCTTCTTAGGATACTCCTCTATCATCACTACCTATAGGTGCTTCAATAAGATACTTCACAAGATTGTTGAAAGTTAAACTATAAGGGTAGATGAGACAAGTAGATTCAAAAAGCAAAAATTATAGGTAAGTGATTCAATTCAAAATTTAGTTACAAATAATGATGAGTTATCCATTCATATAGATGATGAGGATGAAGAGGAGGAAGAAATATAAGCCTCTAAAGCTCCATATAGAATAATTCATAAAGATCATTTAATCTCTCAAATTATTGGAAATGTTAGTGTAAGGTTGTAGACTAGAAGGATAATGTTGATCAATCAAAATCAATATGACTCAGCTCTATTATCCATGACATAACCCAAAACATTCATGGAAGCTAGTAAAGATGATAGTTAGAATGGTGCAATGAGTGAATAAATTGATCAAATAGAGAAGAATCAAACATGGGACTTAGTTCCTAGGCTAAAATATAAAAATTTGATGGGTACCAAGTGGTTTTTCAAAAAAAAAAGAATTAGAAGGGAGAAGTCAAAAGGAACAAGGCTAGATTGGTGTGCAAAGGATATGATCAGGTTGAATGAATAGATTTTGATGAGACTTTTGCCCCTGTAGAAAGAATGGAAGAAATTAGACTTTTCTTGGCACATACAATTTTCAAAGGTTTTACGATATATCAAATGGATATGAAATATGCATTCTTGAATGACAAATTAGAAGAAGTCTACATTGAGTTACCCAAAGGATACTTCATGTGAATTAATCAAGATCTTATGTGCAAATTGAAGAAAACTTTATATGGTATTAAACAATTTCCTAGAGCTTGGTATGACAAGTTAGATAAGTATCTCTTGAGTCAAGGTTTTAAAATAGGGGTAGATGATATTAATTTTTATATTAAAATAGAATCCAATCATCAATTGATAGTTATTATATATGTTGATGACATAGTTTTTGGATCTAACAATGATAAAAATGAGTAGAGAATTTGTAGATGCTATGAATATTGAGTTTTAAATGTCAACATTGGGAGAACTATCTTTTTTTCCTATAATTACAGATTAATCAAATTGATATAGGGATATTTATTTCAAAAGCTAAATACATCAAAGATATGTTAAGGAAGTTTCACATGATGGATTATAAGCAAATGATTACTCTAATGATCACATGATACAAGTTAAATAAACTAGATGACTTACTTAAAGTTGATCAAACATTGTATAGAGACATGATTGGAAGTCTTTTGTACTCTACTTCTTTTAGACCTAACATCATGGATGCAGTGAGTATTTTAGGAAGGTTTAAATCTAACCCTAGAGAATCTCACTTGAAATTAGTTGAAAGGATCTTGAAATATCTCAAAGGCACCATTGAGTATGGTTTATGACATCTTAGGAGTAAAGAATTATCTTTGAAATCATATACTGACATAGATTAGGAAGGATGCATGGATGATAGAAGGAGTACCATCAATAGGGTCTTCTTCATGGGGGGATGCTTGGTGTCTTGGCTAAGCAATAATCGAGTCTCAATGTCTCTATCAACTGTAGAAGCTAAGTATATAGCAATTGCTTCTTTTTGTACTCAAGTTATGTAGATGAAACAAACTTTGGAGGATTATAAGGTAAGATAAAATAGACCTTGTCATATTTATTGTGACAATACTAGTGCAATTGGTAACTCAAATAATATTTTTATGCACTCAAAAACTAAGAACTTTCCTATTAGACATCATTTCTTGAGATAACAAGTGATTAATCAATGTGTTAAGTTGGATCATGTACCTACAAAAGAGTAGCTTGTAGATATTATGACCAAACCATTGTTAAAAGCTACATTTGATTATCTAAGACAAATATTGGGTGTCATTTATTTCTCTATGAATCAATAGAGGGTCTATGGTGAAGGAAAGAAACAATTTCATTATCTTGATCTAGAGGTTTGTAAAGAAGCTATATTGCAAATGCAGAGTTGGTGGTCATGGAAGTGTCTTGAGAGAGAAGGCTGGTAAGCCTACATGATGATTTTTAATGGTGTGTGGAGATCTAAAGATGATCAAAATTTGGAAAGGCTCAAAAATCTTAGGGGGAGTCCATCTTAGATGTTTTTTTGTGAGTTCTATTTTTTTGTGTTATGTATTCATTAGTTGTGCTTATGAAGAAGAGTGCTGTTATGGAGTAAAAGGAAGTTTGTTAAGGCCAAAAAAGGCAAGGTCAATATAAGGGGGAGTTTGTATCATCTTTATAATATGTTCCTTTCTTATTTATGGGTTTTTAGGTCATTAGGATTAATTTATGTCCACTTTGTCATTGTGTTAAAGGGGAAGAAAATTTCTAATGTGGGTGTGCTTGAAGAGAGAGAAGGTGAGCTATATATTGTTATATACAATGTTTTTTGACATCAATGACAAAGGAGGATATTATTATAGATTTTTTATGGTGATGTCATGGAGGTGTCATTTTGAGTGGATGAAGTTTTTTGGTAACCTAAGTGACATTGACAAATTGTGCAATATGCTTGTCCTAGTGTGCTTAAAGTTTTATTGGTTGATCTCTAGATTTAAACTAGTTAGAGATGTTAAGCAATGAGTATGGTAATTAGAGAATTTGAAATAGGTCCTTAAGATGTTATCTATGCTTAGAGAGCTTGTGTGCATAATTGAATTTCATCTTGTATTCCTTAGATTTCATAGAGATAGTTTGGGTCTATTGGGAGAAAATTTGAGTAGGCAGTTTGGTGACATCAGCATTGCCACATGTGTATGAGTTAGGGGGAGTTGGTCATATGGTTGTGATCTATTTATTCCCTATTTACTATGTGACAAATTTCAAGTCATGTGTTTAAGTGAGGTAAAAGATATGAGAGTGCAAATTTGGCTTCTCAGTCATAATTTATTGTTTTCTCATACTTAGCCAAATTTACAATGTGGCCAGAAAGAGTCGAGTAAGCAATTTGATGTTGTTATATATTGCACATGTGAAGGTGTCAAGATAAAATGATCATATGGGGTTTTTATATTTATATTATAGATGATTTATTATAATTTTTAGATCATGCATTGATGTGAGGTAAAATTTATGCAAGATAAAATTTGGTCTTCCAGACATATTTTGGCATAATTGGCTCTATGATAGAAGATTTTGAGGAGGCATTTTAATGGAAATATGTCTTTCACATATGAAGGATTAAGGAATAGTGTGTTACATGGTTGGATTTATCTTTTCGAGATCATGTGAGTAAGCATAGAATAAGTTATTAAGGTTAAAAAATGGCTACATAGGTATATTGAAAGGGTCACCATACTTGGTCAATTTTAAAAGAGTTAAAGCTCAATCAAGATCAATGGTGCATGTTTCTCCAAGAAGTTAAGAAGTAGCAAGATGAGGATAGGATCATGATATTTATCAATTGAACAAAGGTATAGGATAAGAATCCAATGGTGAGTGGGCATTAGTACAGATTGATCAAATGGTGAAAATTGATCGTTAAAGATCTGGTTCATCTACAGAGATTGACGGAGCATGTTGAGTCAACATTTTAGTATTGCAAAAGATGAGGTCAATGTGACTAAGGTTTAACATATAAGTATTGGTGCATCTGTGTTGAGGATAAAACAAAGTTGACGGTGTAATTTTTATCCAAAGTTAAGAGTACACGAGATACAAGCAAAGTTTCAAAAGTTTAACTATGATCGTTGTTATTCAAATATTTGAATTTAACACAGGGAAAAACTAAAGCTATATATTTTATCCATATATTTTTATATAAGTCTAATTTATTATTATTATAAAAATCATATATGAAGAGGATTCTATGTAAAGTCTAATAAACCTAATTTTAAGATCAGGAAGTGTGTATAGTCAAATATATTAATGTTGAAAGTTGGTCATGTGTTTTTATTTATTTTGCAAATGACCCAAGAAAGATATTTAAGATTATGTGGATGTTGTTTCAATGTTTGATGGCTAATTTTATATTTTGGAGTGTTTTAGACTCCATGAGGATTCTCTATGAATATTTTTGAAGTGTGATCAATCTATTTTGAGTATAAACAATGCTTAAGAAGTTGATTGTATGTTCAATAATGGTGTTCCTATATATAAGGTATGTGTTTGAGTTGATTTAGTATACACAAAGGAGATAAAAGGTTATTGTGATAATTTGAGGATTTCCTAGGGGACATAAAGAGTGGACCTATGTTTTAATAACTGGTCTTGTGTTCTTATTTTGTTTGATGGTGTGCTAAAAAGTTGAATGGGTCTCAATAGGACCTAAAAGTGACATAAGCCTATTTCAAAATAATGTTGTGCTTAAGTGTGACCCATGTGAGTTATGGCCATAAATGATTAATGTGGACTTGATAACTCATGATATCTCTATAAATAGTGAAATCAAATTTGATGATTTCTAGATAAGTGTGTGGAATATTTGAGATAATTGGATAGCAAAGAAAAGTAAAGGAAAGTGAGAGTGTCTAAGTGTTGGGTTAATGAGAAGAGGAGATTAAGGAATATGTGTATGAATTTTAAATCATGTTTTTGATAAAAAATATAGTGTTTTTGTAGTTTGAAGTTGTGCATAGAGATTGGAGTGTGCATATTAGTATTGTTTGAGTGAATAAGGAGAGAGATTGTGGCATGCCTATGTGAGAGGTTTGTTTGACTTGGAGAGAGAGATTTTGCTATTGTTAGATAATCAATAGGTCCATAATCAGGTGTTTCAAACATTGTTTATAAATTGGAAGTGTTATTTTCAAGTAGGGTCCAAAGGACTAGATCTTCTTTAGGGGCAGTTTCTCCTTGTGAATAGGGTTTCACTAAAAACCTTTGATCAGAAGCACTTGATCAAGGTTGTGGGTCAAAAGGACTTGACCAAAAGTTCCTAATCAAAAGGACTTGATTAGTTTCTTGATTTTTATCATCTTATATGATAGTAGTCCATGTTTTTTAGGCTTAAGAGTGGGTGTTATTCCCCAAGAGGGTTCCTCACATAGATCTTGTGTTGTATATGTGATCTTGCATTATGCTCATTATTCACTACTATGAATGATATTTGTATTTGATGAATGATTGTTTTGAATTCTTAAGTATTTTAAATGGTTTTGAAATAGAATTAGATTGTTTATCACCACTGATTCACCCCCTCTCTTAGTGGATTATACCTCTAATATGGGCATGTAGTTTTGGGTTATCAACACTCTAAATAGAAAAGTGAATACTCTTAGTGGAAATATGTTCTTCCCACCTATATTATATTATTTTTAGTAAACACCCAAAATTCATTGGTGAATGAATAAAATTATGGTACCTATGTGGTTGGATATAGAGAACTGTGTGATGTAGACTTGAACAGACTACTCAAAAATGACAAAGGAAAAAATATGAAGTATCCTCTAGTGGCCATAAAATCTTTGGTGCGACTGAGTATAATATAGTGTCAATCAAATCCTAATGATATTTTCATCTCACAATGAGAAGGATGAGGGAGGGATGTATCAGTTTACAAAGGACCTTATTGGGCCATTGGTTTTTTGGGACCCCATGTTATTTGTCGATCTTATGGGGGTGTTGGGGACTTGTTCCACTTGTTGGGTTTTTTGAATATCTTTGTGGATGGTTTGGTATTATTTCATGCTTGTTTCCTTTTATTTAATATAATGGGTGAGGGACTCATTAGCCCTAATTACTAAGCAAAAATAATAACTAATACATGATTGAAATGATTTAATTAATAAGGGTCACGTAGTGGTTAGTCCTTACCTTTACATTGTAAATAGGTAATTGAATAAATGAGGATATGATTATTATTATTGATTATATTTGTTTGTAACACACATCTTGTTGGATAAACAATAAATTTTTAACATGAGGACATTGTTTTCATAATAATTTTTATTGACTTATAGAGAATTGAATTAATTAAATCTAGTTTATATATATGTATATAATAGTTATTTTAATCACCCAAAAGTGGTATTTGAGTACTAAGAGTGCTACTTGACACTACTATCCCTAGCTTATCCCTAGACTTATCTATATGCACCTAAATCTACTCACCCCAAGAATTCTACTAATTTTGCTAATGTAATCTAGACTTATATTTTCTAGCCAATTAACTAATACCCTATTTAATATTCCCTACATCCCATAAACTTTATTTTACCCTTTTAACCAATTAATCACCTCCATTTTCCCATTAACTAAGCCTATACCTATTAATCTACCTATTAACCCACTTGTCAATTTAAACATCACTTTTATTCACGTACCCATCTAGTACCCTACTAACCTAACCATTCTTACACTCCTACTCCCTAATGGAGATTTATAAAATTAGAGGATTCTATAAATATCTTCTAATTTAACCCTCCCCATCTAAAACCCTCTATTTTAGAGGTCAAGATTAAACATGAGCCATTGATTCTTCCCTCCATATTCTATATAAGCAAACAACTCTTTCATGGCCAATCCATATAGAAAACTCATGAACATATAAAATATTCATGCCCATATGATCAACTAGAAATCACACCCATTGAATTCATAGTGTTAGAATATATTTTACTCATGATCATTAGGTTTTTCTTATGTGGACTTTAGTCCCACATTGACTAGTTTAGCTTGTTTTCTATTTTTCCTTGCCTATATAGGTAAGTACATTCATTATAATATTGATGCTTTACATGCCATTTATATTCATATCATTTGAGTATAAAAATTTTCATATTTTCAATTAGTTTCCTCTTGTTTATGCTGAAGCATCAATAGTTGTGGTAATGCACCATTAGAGAGATATAGGTTGAAGAGTTTTGATAACTATTTCATGGTAATCAGATCCATCTCTAATATCCATTACTCATCCTGCCTCATCGCATATATTTGTCCCCAATATATGATTTGAATCTAAATTGGTTAGATCTATGTTTTGATGACTAAAAATATTTTATTTTCAAGATCTACATGATTTGGTGCATTAGAAGTTTTAGATATGTACTTTGGAGAAAAAACATTGGAGATTTTAATCTTGACACTAAAGGAAAGGAATAATGCTTTTGATCTAATTGTTATTTTTTTGTTTTTCAAATCTTCTAAAGCTAACAAAAGGAGGCATATTTTTTTGTCTCAGATCCATACCAACCATGGCATTTCGGAGGTCTCAATCCTTATTTAAAGCATCTATGAGGTCTATATTAGAAGATTTTGGTAGAGATCTATCCTTTTATACATACGTGATGTCCTCTTTATTTGGAGCATTCAAGATATGCAATGGAGAGTAAATCAAAGGAATTGGAATACTTTCTTTTTTTATCTTGGAGTCATTATTTTCTAGTTTTAGCATATTTTGCTATCAAGTGGCATCCTTGTTTGTGAACTCTAGATCTAGGCATTGAAACTCTACATTTGGCTGAGGCATTGAATAAGGAGAAATGCATAGATATTACTTTGGAGAGGAAAAAAGAGACCAGAAGGAAGGCATTGAATCAGAAGGCAAGGCATACTTTTTTTATTTTTTTGTCCTTTCCAAATTTGGTGTCTATCCTTGGATCTTTGCTTTGATAGGCATTGGAGTTGGATCTATTTGTTTCATTTTTTCTATAAGGCTTCTAAAACTTTTTCATCTCAAATAATTTGTTGGAATATCAATGCTACATTCTTCCTTTTTGGAATATGGCATTTCAAATCTATTTTTTAGATCTAAACTTTATTAAAATATATTAATGAATAGATCTAATTACCTTGTCCATTTTGTTGTTTTTTCCTCTCCATCTATTATGTGGAGGAGAAAACTATTGCATTAGGTATTCAAAGAGGTATTGAAATTTTGAAATCTATGTTGGAAAGTGTTATTGTTTGCAAATATTTAGAATAGAGGATTGGATTGCATTATCTTTGCATATTAAGAAGATTGTGTTGTGGTGTTAACACATGCATGTTTGAATTGGAAGGATATTTGATTCCTAACTACCTGAAACTTGCATCATCCTCTTATTTTTTTGTTTAATTTGAGTTTTACATTGGAGGTTCGACATCATTTTCTACTATGTGGAGTTTATTTATTTGACTTTTTTATCCTTTTCTGCTCTTATAAAATTGTGTATTTCATAGTTAGATGGTGTTTTTTCTTAGATCCATTGTCAAGATCTAGATCCTTGATTGTTATGTTGGCATCCAACTTGGTGTCATTATCTAACAAAGGCATTTTTATTTTTGCTTAATTTTGTTGCATGGGAGGACTAAGGTGTTGAAGGAATTTAGATCTACCTTGGAAAATAATCCTAACACCACTCTCAGCCAAAGACAAATAATATTCTCCATTTTATCCTCTTTACTTAGCTAAAACATTATTTATTTACCTTATTTAGTTTTTTTCTTAAAGTGGTAGTCAAGCTCACTTGCATTCATTTTGAGGTAACTAGAAAGTATTTTATCCACTTTCATTAATTTTTTTAAGTCCATGGAAAAATTTTGGTTCCAACGAGTGGTTGTATGCCTTTATTTATTTCTAATTTTCTCTCAAAAACTAGTTTGTGTTATTTTTTAATTATTTTGACCCATTTTTATAGGAAATCAAAACACTTATAACTTTTGAACTGTAACTCAAATTTGAGTTATGTTTTTTCAAAAGTATTTTTTTTAGTTTCTATATCCATTGATGTCATCAAATTATAAAAATTCTCTCTTTTATAAAGTGTCACATTTAGGGGGGTCTCTTTGCATTGGTTGTGCTACTATGTGCTTGTGGTTTGTCGTGTATGTTTTAGTGGTAATACATTTTTCTATCTTTTAAGAATTTATTGAGGGATTATTCATTATTTTGCACATACCTTATCTCTTTCATTTTTTAAAGATAAACAGGTAAGGTCTAGTTTGGCAAGAGGTCAGACCCCCTCCTAAACAACACAAAATTCCTTTTTGCTTCATCTTGATTACATTGTCATCATTTGTTGCACTCATGGATGCATTTTTAGCTTAGTCCGATAATGTATTATTGAGTTTGAATTGTCACTATTAGGGATTTCCTATGCTATGGTCCCTACATTGTAATTCACATAAGCACTATCTCGAATGAATTTTTGGCTAAGGCTGATGTCCTTTTGCATGTGCTTTACATGTTTTTTTTTAGCTAATAATCTTTTATGGTGTGTTTTTATACATTATAGCTATTTTTGCAATTTTCCACTCTCTTTTATTATCCCACAACATGAATTATTACTTTGACACATTGGTAGTTGTGTCACGTGTCCTCGAAGACCCTTTCATATTGTCTCACCTTATACTATGAAGACATATCTTTGCTCCCTTATTTTTGTAGCATCTCTCTTGATGATTATTTGAAAGGTCTGTGGTTTCCTCTTTTGGATCTATTTTGGTGAAGCCTAGTGTCTTCCTTGTTTCCATCTATTATTTTTTAGTATATGGTTTATATTTTACTCACACTAATTTATAAAGTGCCATGGGGGCTTTGTTTATTCAACCTTGTCCATCTTCATGTCTTTTTTTCACTATTCTAGGCACCTTTTCACTTCATCAGTAGCTTGTATTTTCCATCACCACCATGGGACATCATCTTTGAAAGACTTATTTATATTTTTGACACCTTTTTTTTTACATTTGACAATATTCTTGTTTGGATCTATTCTAGTGTATACAATGTCAACTTATTCGATGTTTGAATAGTGGATTTAGACCACTCATACATACACCTTTGTTTCTCCACTCCATCTATTAAATAGTATGTGGTGTGTGATGTATATTCATATTTATTATATTGGAGTGTTACTTGAACATGATATATTTCTATGTATTTTTATCACCACTAACAGTCTTCTTGATTAAAGTTATTTTGGTAAAGCCCAATGTCAGTTATGTTTTATGATAGAGTAGTGGATTCTTACCACTAGTACAGATTGAGTTTTTTGTGACTTGCAAGTACTTGGAGTGATAAATTATTCAACATCATCTATGGAGGTATTGGTTCCTAGTTTTACACCTATTTTTCTTGACCTTTGACACTTGAAGAAATGACAAACAAAGATGAAAAACCCACTAGTATGTTGTTGTAGTCAGGGGAGGGTTTGACATCAAGAATAGATAGAATGGATAAAATAAATAAGAGGCATTGACAAAGGGTATGGTCAATCCCTCTGCTACTTCTAGCTTTGCCTGAACCAAAGTGATAGGACCTATGGGTTAGCTTGATCACATGGATATATTCTTCAATTCAACCTCCATGGGGAATTTTGGTACAAGATTAAACATGAGTCATTAATTACTCCCTCCATATTATATATAATCAAGCAACTCCTCCAAGGCTAATATATATAGTAAACTCATGAATCTATAAAATATTCATGCCCATATGATCAACTAGCAATCACACCCATTGAATTCATAGTATTAGAGTATATTTTACTCATCCTAGCCAAGTTTCTCTTATGTGGACTTTAGACCCACATTGACTAATTTAGCTTGCTTTCTATTTTTCCTTGCCTATATAAGCAAGTTAATTTATTATAATATTGATGCTTTACATGATTTTTGTATTCATATCATTTGAGTATAACAATTTTTTTATTTTCAATTGGTTTCCTCTTGTTTATGCTAAAGCATCAATGGATATGGTAATGTGTCATTGGAGATATCTTAGATGAAGTGTTTTGATAC
>JARHVA010006762.1:362500-397500 GCA_037957365.1 Torreya grandis | reverse complement strand
CTACAGGCTTTCTACACTCTGCATAGTCAATCTCTACTAGGCTAGTGCCCTTTCACCACATGGTAGCTTCTCATTTGGCCTAAGTATTTTGAAAGTTAAGCTTTGCTTTTGTACCATTAGATCAAGATATGGGAGGTCAAATTCTATTGGCTGATCTTTGTTTCTTTTAGTATGGTTATGACATGCATCATCTCCACACTTACTCATAGTTTTGTTGACATATAAAAGGGCATTAAAATTATTGATCTATCTATCAAGCACTCAAGATGGTACCAATTTTCATTATCATATCCTTCTATAGGTCTATTAACATTTTGACTTTATCACATGCTGTTGGATCTTTAGACTACCTATCAAGATTGTGACACTTGTCACTCTCATTGAGCTCTTGGGACCTTTGATAATTCAACTCTTTTCTCTCCATTAGATCTTTGAACTTCCCATGATGTGGTGAAACTTGTCACCTTCTCACTCATCATGGGGATTTGTTAAAGTCTTTACCTATTTCTCACCATCAATTAGGATATATATGCTTTATTACATACCATCAATTGATGAGAACATGTTTGATCTTTTAACCATTCACCATGATCTCAACACTTATCACTTTTTCACTTATCCTCAGTCCTTTTGAATTTTTAGCTTTGATCATGCATCATCAGATCATATTTCCCTAATTTAATATGTGTCATTCAATTATGATCCACTAGGTCAGTTGTGATTGGATCCAAGTTAATCAATGAAAATAATTAAGTTAGAGTTCTGGGAATTAAAAATTACTATAATATCTTATCCTAAGGTTATATTGTATACGATATAAACTTTAGGATAATACTTTTAACTAATTTTATAACAAAGGGACCAAACACTAACTAGACCATGATAATAGATAAAAGGGACCAAATATCAATTTTATACTAAGGTTTGGTTATGTTAATAAACATGACCAAACCTTAGTATAAAATTAAACTAAGTCCGTATCATATTTAAATCATTCCCACGTAAATTGTTCCTTCCAAATTTGAATTTAAATGAAAGAGCCTAAGCTAAGGAAATTGGAATAGGGGTTTTAATATGCTCAAACATGGATTCAACTTGGCTTGACAAATTAGGCATTTAAAATTCAAAAAGGGCTCAATTTCTTTAGTGTAATTTTGGGCATGAACTGCAAGGATTTCTTACTCTCTTCTTTTATCTCTTTTAGGGGCATATTTTTTCCTATGGGTTTTCTCTTTTTTTATCCACTTTATTAGATTTATGTATTTTACACTCTTTTGAGTGTTTATTTTATTTTTCCTCTTTACATGGGTATCTTATTCAAACACATTTTTTTGTAGAAATACATATGAGGATT
Organism: Torreya grandis; assembly: GCA_037957365.1. NCBI lineage: Eukaryota > Viridiplantae > Streptophyta > Pinopsida > Cupressales > Taxaceae > Torreya > Torreya grandis. Next base: position 396,146 of record JARHVA010006762.1, on the reverse strand, counting down.
GTTACTTGACTCTGTAGCCTTCTTGGTGATTCTTATAGTGACACTAGTGGTATCCCCATCAATGACACCGATGTGTCATCCCCACTAGTCTTTGTGTTCACTTTTCACCATCTTGTTGAATGGTGTTCAAGAGATGCTTCCTCATATTCATCATTATACCTAGTACTTTGGATTTCAGAGTTTATATTCAATAATCCTCATATTCAATACCACTATTACTTCAACTTTCCAGTTACATTGATTCAACATCCATGTACATCAACATGATGGATTGGCATCAATAAGGACACACAAATTCACACTACATCCTCTATTTTTATCCCCTAGATTTACTTAAAGGGGGCGTTAGAGAATCTTTTACTCATGCTTGTTAGGTTTATCTTATGTGGATTTTAGTCTCACATTGACTAGTTTATCTTGTTTTCTATTTTGCCTTGCCTATATGATCAAGTGCATTTATTATAATATTGATGCTTTACATTTTTTTTTATTCATGTCATTTTAGTATAACAATTGTCTCATTTTTAATTGGTTTCCTCTTGTTTATTATGAAGCATCAATGGTTGTGGTAATTTTCCATTGGAGATATATTGGTTGAGGAGTTTTGATAACTCTTTCACATAGACTCTTCATGATCAACTAATTCATCCAAATCCATAAATCAAGCAATCATAATGCTGGAATTCTAAGTTGATTGAAATCTACTATGAACAAATTCTATTAGAAAATATTGGAGGGAAGTCAAAAAGGAGTAAGATCATGGTAATAATCTATTGTTGTTTATGATTTATCCATTATATTCTATTCTATTAGTGATCTTTATAAGAATTTGAGTTATATTTTATATCATTTTGCATATTGATGTCTATTTTTCTCAAATTTTATTGGATTCATTTGGCAAACATAGTGGGATGAATCTCCTTTTAGACTAATTTTTGCAAATATCAATAATTATGTAGCTTGCAAGGAAGATTTAGAACAAATTTGGAGCTTAATTTGATATTTTTTTTGTTCTTTGGTCAATTAATCATTCTAATGTTCAATATAATACTATTACATGATTACATCCTATTCATATTAGGGGAATCGCTTGGTTATATTATCAATCTATGCATTCTTGATTTATTCTAAATAACTTGTGAAATAATGAAGAACATATTATTATTCTAATATCAAATTCTATTGCTAATTTCAAGGCTACATATAGTTATTTTTTGAAACATCACTAGTCCATCATACAACCTTTCATCTCATTTACACATTCTATTCTAATAAAAATGGAATTATACATTAATAACCACCTATTCTTGTCAATATTCTACCATGTTTCATATATTTTCTAGTCTCTACTACATTACAATAATCTATGTTTATTTTACACACTTCATCATGCTTTTTATAGGCTTTAAAAGATTTTTATTTTGTTAGTATATATGTGTGAATTTCAAGGACCATTTTGAGACTATAAAAAGTGTGATACAAATCTAAATTTGCTTTCAATCATACTTAATAGGTTCCATATTTTCTATTTTGGCCAAAGTTGTCAAAACATTGGTAAAAATTTGGACTGATTAGGTAAGACATAGTAAATATATCTTGATCTAAGTGACATTATTTGAGACATAGTTAATTATTGTTAATTTATAGTAATCCAAACTAATTATCTATGAATATTATGTTCATAGTCTTTCACATATTCTATGCATAGTTATTCTATTAAAAGACAATTTACCCTTATTTTGTACTACATCCAATCCCTGGTCGATGCCTATACCCTATAATCATATTGTAAAAATAATTTAATAAGTAGCATAGATGTTTATTAGGGTGAATATGTAACTACAAGGCTCAATGAAAATGCACCTTCTCATTGAACATTATCATTGATTAAGGAGGAGATTATTGAGCATTGCCATTGATTGTTGATTTGGTGTAATAAGTGTTATCATTAACGTCAAATCTAATGTCATTGATATCAATGTTTGTTTTGATGGTTCATGGTTAAGGAAGATTTGAAGTATGTGTATGATGAGTTCTATTGCTAGGGTAGTGAGTGTTTTTGTATGAAATTAGTAATGTGATAGTACTATTTGAAGAATGTTCATATGTCAACTTGAGAAATATGATTGAGATCAACATGAGTGAGTACAGGTCTGCATGTCAAGTGTCAATCATACTATAATACTTTTTATAGACCTTATGAGATGCTATGTATAGGTATCATGATGAAATGAGTGAGTTTTAAAGAAGAATTTGTATGGTATGAAGATCTATGTAAGTGGCTATGAAGATGATCTAAATAAACTACAAAGACTCTTAATAGAAGCTATGAAGAATGATTGCTAGTGTTTTATCTGTAGAGAGGTGGTTTGAATTTTTACATAAGGTGTCAAGGGCCTTGCAAATGATTAAAAGGCCAGCTCTAAAGATCTATGTGTGAAGCTCTAAAGATGATCTAAATAAGCTATGAAGATCCTCATTTGAGATATAAAGATATGTAAGAAGATCTGAGTAAGAGTGAGTGTATGGGATTGCTTAATCATACATAAGAGGAATTAGAATTGATGAGAGATTTAAGGTGAAGTATATATGGGAAAGTACTTCAGTCTAAGTCTGAAACTAGATTAGTTATAGATCTTACATGGCCTAATGAGGCACCATGATTTTTTCAAAACACATATTAAAAATGATTTATAGTAGTTAAGCATGATAGGAGATTGTATGACATATATATGAAGTGATGAGAGCTTGGACAGTGGTTCGAAGATTAAATTCAAAACCTAATGAGACTTGTAGGTCAAGGCATAGAAATCAAAAAGAAATATGGTGGATAGATGAGGTATCAACATCAATTTCCATGGCATGAATGAGAAATTGATAAGTGATATAGGTGATTCAAGTTGTTTTAAGTATGTGCATGAAGTTTTAGGTTATGGTTTGCAAGAAAAAACTTGAAAAGTGTTTCAAGGTCTCTCAAGTGCACATGATGAAGATTTGTCTATCAGAGAATATTTTTCAAGTTTTATTTGGAACATGCACCAGCTCTATGAGAATCTAAGTTATTCATGGTATATGAAGAAGTTTTATAGTTCAAATTTCCAAGCATTAGTTTTTGGAAAGAGGAGATAAGTTTTATGAATGATCATTAAGACTAAAATTTGGTCAAAACCCTCAAAGAACCATAAAAATGACCTAATATTGAAGATGTTATTATAAATAACTTAGGAAATATTGGCATGTCCATACAAGATATTAGAGGTTGTATTAAACTCTCCAAGGCATCTCTAGGTGTGATTAGTTTCCTAGGCGAGTCAACAAACCCTAGAGGAAAGTGCTTGTCTTTTAGAGATTTATTGTAACAAGTAGAGTTAACCAAGTCAAATTTTGTAAGTGGATGAAAGTCAAAGAATGAGACTTTTATTTATTTTTTATGAATTTTTCTAGATATGTTCCTGATCTCAGGTGTGTAAATTTGGTGATCCAAGTTGTCCAGTTGCTAATTTAACTAGTAGTACAAATAGTAAGAAAATCATGCAAAATAAGAAGATGATTCCTAATGTGGTTTCATGAAAGAATGATTGGTTAAAGTGCGTGATGTTGTTTTTTGTGACATGAAAAATCTATCCATTTTTTTTAATAATTTTGTAAGTTAGTGTAAGAGGTTAGAACATTGAATCCAAAATGGATTGTCTTTGTGAGTAGAGTCTATGAGAGAGAAGATCAATAGATTAGTTTGCAAGACCAATATTTTCCATTAGATATCATGATGTATTTGATGAAGGATGATATGAAGATGGTATAATATCTTTTTCATGAATTTTTAACACTTGAATACATACAATTATTTGTCATAAGTTCATGTTTTCTTGACTATGTTTTTGAAGTCAGTTGGCAATTCTAAATGAACATATTACAAAGAAGAGTTTGAGATTGTATACCCTAAGTTAAAGCATCTGATGAAGTTTTTTATGACTTTGAGGTCATGAGGTTTCTGAATATATCATTTTTGCCATAGTAGGTTGTCAAAATTAAGTGTATGACTCAGTTGTTTAAGATAAAGTTTTTGTATATACATAGGCCTTTTATGAACATGGTTTTGAGAAAGGGTTCAAGTGGTGGTTTGACTTAAAATGTGTTGTGAAACTAAAGTAAATTTTGATAATTTAAATTTGAGTGGTATATTATGTTTTCCTACCATGTGATGTGTTTATATATGCTTCAAGAAAGATCAAAGGGTAACATGTTGGTAAAAAGTCCTATTATGTCTCCTTAAAGCCTAAAAGAGGAGTAAGGGCTAATTGAGCTATGGTCAAACTAATGCATTGGTTGATTAATGATTAATTCATATTATTGTACTATTATAAGACATATTTTATGTCCAATATAATAGATAATAATGTTTGGCTGACTCAGAAGGATATGATCAAGTGACTTGTATCAAATCAAGGTTGTTTAGGCCTATTTGAGTGTACTTAGATTGAGAGTAGAAAAGAAGTGAATGATATAAATATTTGGTGAAATTAATTAGGTTAGGTAGACCATAAAAAATATGTCATTAATATCTAATAGAGGATCTACATATGAGGATGAAGGTCAAAAAACCTAATCAAGACATGAAGAGGGTTAGATGAGTGAACAGAGCTAGAAGACAGTTTGAGAGGGATAAAAGTGAGCAAAGAGCCAAAGGAGAAGATCATCATATATTGTGGGTGAAACAAATTACTATTAAGGTGGTCAAGTATTTTAGGTGGATGAATTGATGCTGAGTCATCTAAGAGGTTGGTTCCTCCTTGTAAGTTGGTGCTTTCTAAAGCCTACTTTAGTTGTTGTTGAGATAATTAGGGTTGGTGTTCCATGTGGAGTTGGTTCTTAACTAAAGATTGGTATTTATCTTATAGGAATATATTTTATTTAATTCATTAGTATTTTTTATTCCACTTGAGGTTTTCCCAAGTATATATTATGTTCTCATATTTTATGCTCTTATGTATTGATGTCTATGCTAAATAAAATATACATGCTTGATAGAATGGTTCATGTATGATTAAGTGGAATTGAATATAATGTTTTGAATAATGACTCAATCCCACCTTATTAATTTATTTTCCAACAAATAGTATCATATAATTTTCCTTTGAAGTAGGTATGAAAGCCTAAAGGATATCTTAAGAAGTAAAGTATGAGTAGTCATCAAGCTCAAAGTGGTTTCCATACTAGTAAGTCTCCATTATTCAATGGATCTAACTATGCCTTTTGTAATGTATAAATGAATATTATCCAATGCCATAAGGACATGATATTTGGTACTTAGTTATGGATGGTTATATTTCACCTCTTATTCCACCAACAGATGTAGTAGGGAAGAAGCCTAGTGAAAATAACTCCAAGGCAATGAATGCCATTCTGTATGGATTATCAAAGGAAAATATTGTAAAGGTAATTCATTGTGTATCAGACAAAGAAATATGGGACAAATTAAAGACCATATATGAAGGATACACCAATTTGAAGTTAGCCAAGTTAAAAAATCACATAAGATAGTGTGAAAGACTCAAGATGAATGAAGATAAAACCATTACATCCTACCTATTGAGGGTTGATGAAATTGTCAATATCATTGGAGGATTGGGAGAAGAAGTTAAAGAGTATATTGTTGTCCAAAAGGTGTCAAGATCACTAACTCCTATGTTTGACTGCAAGGTATCTATAGTAGAAGAAATGTAAGATTTGGATAAGCTAGAGATGGATGGACTTCATGGAATTTTGACTACCAATGAGATGATAATAGATGAAGGAATGCCTCCTAAGAAGGAATCAACTTTCAAATATGAAAAGAATTAAAAGACTAAGAAGGTCAATAATGAGGTATGTTCATATATTAGTCATGATGAACTCATTGATATGTTTGATATAAATTTTAGGTTTGGATCATGTAAATATAAAGGTATGTTACCCTTTAAATATTTTAGTTATGGCAAGATTGATCACTTTACAACCAATTATCATAACAAGGACAAATCTGAGCATAATGGAAAACATGATGAATACCATTGAGATGATAGAAAACTCTATAAGTCTAAAAATAACAATAAAACTTTCAAGAAGGAAATGATCATTAAAAATAAGAAGAGTTTATATAACAAATAAGGCAGCTTATATGATGTAAGTGACTCAAACACCTCTGATAGTGATGATGACAGTAATGGATATGAACATGAAAATATTTAAACTTCATTCATACCCATAGAATCAGACAATGAGGGTTGTTTAAATGGGAATAGAGTTATAGTTGATGTAGAATCATATGAAGAATTATACTATGATAGTGAAGAAAGAGAAGATGAAGTTGATCTTGAAGCTGAACTCATGAGTACCTTAGAAGAGTTGAAGCTTAGGAAGAAGAATAATAATAAATTAAATTCACTGGTTTAGGACTATGAGAAACATATCAATTTGATTGAGTAAATATTGAGCACCACTTCCAAGGAGTATGAATATATCATACATCAAGTAGAAAACCATATGGATATTGTGACAATAATCGTTAATGCTAAAGAGGAAGATTATAGAAGATATGAAACTAAAATAGAATCTCTAGAAGTTGAGCTGGATCAAGCATCTAGAAAGGTGAAATGTTTTGTGAAGTTTGAAAAGAGTACTGAGGCTCTAGATGATATCTTGAGTAGTAAAATTTATACAAGTGATAAGACAGGTCTTGGTTTCAAAGAATACTAAAAATAGACATTTCAAGTCAAGGAGAATACTATTTAAGACAACAAGGTCAGCATGAAAATACCTATCATACAACCCAATGCTATGAGTTATGATAGTTATTTTAATGGTTATTATTTTACATGAAGTTAGTTTGGTTATAAAGCAAAAGAATGTAGAAGACCATATAAAATGAGTAATCATGGAACTATGGAAGGAGACACAATTCACATCAATTAGATTGAATGGATTGAATGGATAAGGTGATTTATTACAACTATAATAATATAGGATACATTAAAATATTCTATCCTAATAAACTTATAAATTTATCTAGTCAGAACAGGAAGTTTGGAGCTCCTAAAGTGTAGGAAAGAAGGAAAATGAATGTATTGAAACCAAACATAGTAAAGATAAGTCATGATCCATCTACAATCTCAAGTGGACTGCCTATTGAGATAGATCATGCCTTAGATGAGAAATCATTTAAGGAATGCTTGTTAGCAATCCATATTGATGATCAAATGGTTTACGATGAGATCAAGCCTATAGTGTTATAAAGTCTAGAAGGATGCTGAAGAATTTTAGTCTTGTAAGAGGATGGAGATTTGGGAATCTCTTGAGTTCATGTTTTTTTAGGGCCCTATGAAATGGGGTGTCTCTATTAAGCTTCATGGAGACATTCTTCTATCAGTAGAAGCATGAATTTGCAAACAAAGAAGGTTTATTTTTTAAGATTATAGGTTGTCTTTTTTGCAAGTAAGGAGTTGAAGATAGATGTTATCCATTTATATATTGGTAGATTTGTGGTTTGAAACATAATAGGCAACATGATGAGAGATCTAAGGCTATTATCAGGCATCTAAAGTCAAAAGTGTAGATAATTGGCATATAAGAGGTAAGCTTTTGATATCTATTTATATTATTAGTTGAACTTGATTTGTTAAGATAAAGGGGGTTCCCCTAATTTTGTAGTTGGTATCAAGACTGAAATAGCCTTGTGTGAAGTCAAGAATTTGATATTCTTGTATCATATCAAGGAAGGTAAGTGATTTTAGTCTCTAGTTATTTTAAAGAGGATATGTTTGGTCTAAGGGAGATCTTGGTAGCTCTAAGTTCTTTGTTAATAAAGTGATTAATTTTTCATATTCATGGAGATAAGGAGATATTATGTCTTAGATGATTCATAGACTCTATTTGTTGAGATTTTAATGGATCATTTGGGAAAGTGATATGATTGAGAGAAGTTTATAAGAATGGGTTTCATAGGTGGTAGCTATAGTTTATGAATATTGTGTACCATCTATCATATTTTAAATATAATATCATATTAAAGGGAGAGAGTATGATTCTAGTAGTTATAGATGACCCTTGATGTCTACTACTAACATAATCATGGTGGATGCTTGGTTTGAGGGGGAGTTTTTTAGGTTGTTGACTGAGCCTAATTTATGTCTTGTAATCTAAGGTCATTCTGAGAGAGATTATAGTTGTAGAAGACCATTTTCATTATTGTCATAAGGGGAGAAAGATACAAATAGATCACAAAGGGAGAAAGATAAAAATTAAAAGTCTAGATAAGAAAGAGTGAGAAAAGCAAGAATTAGGTCTAAGAGATGATTACCATCAAGGGTAGTTGACACAATTTTTTGAGTGTGTTTGGCATCAATGACAAATAGGGATAATATTAAACATTGTTATTGATTATAGAGGATATTTTTTAGCATTGTGATTAATTGTTGAGTTGTTGTAATAATTGTTCTCATTAATGTCAAAGGTTCTTGTCAAGGTGTATTGTAAAGTAATCTTTAAGGTATGTGTATGATGAATTATGTTGCTATCAAAGTGAGTGTTATTTTTGTATGAAAGCAATAATTTGAGTGTACTATTTGAATAATGTTCTTATGTTATCTTGAGAATTGTGATTGAGATTAGCATGACTGAGTACAGGTCTATATGTCAAGTGTCAATCATCTTGTAATGTTTTGTTTAGACCTTATGATATGGTATGTTTAGGTAGAATGATGAAATGATTGAGATATAAATAATAATATATATTATTTGAATATTTATGTATGCAACTTAGAATATGCTCTGAATAAGCTATGAAGATTCTTAGTAAAATCTCTTAAGAATGCTTGATAGTGTTTGATCTTGAGAGATGTTTGAATTTGTACATAAGGTGTTAAGGGCCTTGATGGCCTTGGAAATGATTAAAAGGATAGCTTCAAAGATCTATGTGTGTAGCTCTGAAGATGCTCTAAATGAGCTATGAAGATGCTTAGTTGAGTTCTAAAGATCTATAAGAATATCTGAAGATGTTTTGTTGAAGATATGAATAAGAGTGGGTGTATAAGGTTGTTTGAGCATACACAATAGGTATTATAACTCAAGATACTTTCAAGTTGAAGTCTATAAGGAAAAGTAGTTCAGTCTAAATATATAACTAGGCTAGTTATATATCCTGCTTGGCCTAATGAGGCATCATGCGTTGTTGAAAAGACATATGAAGAATGGTTGATAGTAGTTAAACATTATAAGAGATTTAATGACATATATATGACGTGATGAAATCTTGGATAATGGTTAGAAGATCAACTTCAATACCTAATGAGACTTGTAGTTCAAGGCCTAAAAATCAAAAAGAAAGATGGTGGTTAGATGAGGTATTAGGATCATTTTCCATGACATGAATGAGTAGTTGAGCATTGATATTGGTGAGTAAAGCTGTTTTAAGATGTGCATTAAGTTTTAGGTTATGTTTTGAAAGAAAATACTTAAAAGTGTTTCAAGGTCTCTCAAGTGCATTGAATGAACAGTTGTCTACCTAAAAAGGTTTTTCAAGTACTCATTCACACATACAAAAAATGCATGAGAATCTTTGTTGTTCATGGTATATGAGGAAGGTTTCTAGCTCAAAGTTACAAGCATTATTTTTTAGAAAGAGGAGCTAAGTTTTGTGAATGATAGTTAAGACTCAAAGTTGGTATAAACCCTCAAAAGACCTTAACAATGACCCAATGTTGAATATCTTGCTCTAAATAAATCATAATGTTTTGATATTATAAAAATATATATTGGAAGTTTTATTCAAATATCCAAATAATCTCCATGTGTGATTGGTTTCTCATTTGAGTAAGCAAATCCTACAAGAAATTTCTTGTCTTTTAAAGATTTGTTGTAACAGGTAGAGTTGACCAAGTCAATGATTCTAAGTGAATGAAGGTCAAAGTTTGAGACTTATAGTTATTTTTCATGAAGGTTTTTGGATAGGTTATAGACATCAGGAGTGGAAGGTTGGTGATCCAAGTTGGCCAGCCACTAACAAACCTAATGGTGTAGATAGTAGAAAATTAGATAGAAGTAAGAAGATAATTCCTGATGTGTTTTCATAAAATAGTGATGGATTTAAGTACATGGTCATATTTATTATGAATTGAACAATATATCCATTCTTCTCATAATCTTGGAATTCAATGTAAGAGGTTGGAACATTGAAGCCAAAATAACTTGTCTATTTGAGTAGAGTCTCTGAGAGAGTTCAACAAATTGGTTTCCAAGACCAATTATTTCCATTAGATATTATGATATGTTTGATGGAGATTGTTATGAGGATGGTGTAATATATTTTTTATGAATTTTAATCCATTGAATGCATATAATTAGTTGACATAGTTTCATGTCTCCTTGACTATGTTTTTGAAATCAGTTGGCAGTTCTAAGTGAACATCTTGTAGAGAAGTGTTTGAGCTTATATACCCTGAGTTGAAGAATTTGATGAAGTTTTTGATGACCTTGAGGTCATGATGTTTCTAAATATGCTATTTTATTCCATATTTGTTTGGAAAAATTGAGTGTATGTATCAGTTGTTCAAGATAGAGTTTTTGTATATGCATAGGACTTTTATGAACATTATTTTGAGAAAGGGTTCAAGTGGTGGTTGGACATAAAAAGTGTTGTGGACATAAAGTGAATTTTGATAAGGTCTATTGGAGTGTCACATGATTTTTTACTACCATGTGAGACGTTTATGTGTACTTTAAAAAATATCAAAGGGTAATGTGTTGATAAGAAGGCCTATTAGGTTTCCTTAAAGCCTAAACGAGGAGTAAGGGCTAATTGAGATATGGCTGACCTAATGTATCAGTAGATTCATGATTAAGGAATGTTATTTTAATATTAAAATACCTATTTTATGTCTGACATAATATGTAAGAATGTGTGGTTGAATAAGAAGGATAGATCAAGTGACTTGTGTAAAGGCAAGGTAGTTTAGGCCTATTTGATTGTGCTTAGAGTGAGAGCAGAGAACAAGTGAATAAATTATATCTTTGGTGAGAATAAGGAGGTAAGGAGGAGCATCAAAGATATGTCATGAAGATATAAACTAGTTTATTCATATGAGGATCAAGATCATAATACCTAATCAAGCCAAGAAGAGGGCTAGTTGAGTGAAGAGGGCTAGAAACCATTTTCAGAGGCATAAAAATGAGCGAAGAAAGGAAGAAGAAGATCATCATCTATTATATGAGAAACAAATTATTGTTAAGGTGATTAATTATTTGAGGTGTTTGAGTTAGTGCTGATTCATCTATGGAGTTGATGCCTCCTTGTAAGTTGGAGTTTGCTAAAGCCTAGCTGAGTTGGTACTAAGATAGTTGGGGTTGGTATTCCATGTGGAGTTGGTGCTTCACTAAAGATTTATGTTTGTCTTATAGGACTATGGTCCATTTTATTCACTAGTGGGTTTTATTCCCCTTGAGTTTTTCCCATGTATATGATGTTTTCAAGTGTTTTATTCTCTTGTGTATTGATGATTATGCTTGTTAAGATGTAAATTTTTACTAGAATGGTTCATGTATGATTATGTGGAATCGAATGAATTTTTTTGAAGACTGATTCACCCACTCCTCTTAGTCATTTAGCTTTAAAAACTTCCCATCATTCTTTCATGGATTCTAAAATCCTGTCAAAGTTCAAATATTTTTTGAGCTGAGCATTGTACTTATTGATCCAAATGACACTTTTAAGTCATTTCCTCACATTCATGCCCATTACCACATATTTTACATCTTTATGTCAGATCACCACATAATAAATGCTAAAAAATATTTCTTGCTAAGGGATCCAGTGTTATTGAGTTGAATTCTATGTGTGTATATAAGCTATTATGAAATAGTCATGATTATTTTATACTTAATGCTTTGACTAAATTTAAAATTGACACCTATACCAATAAATTTCTAGAAAAAATCCTACTGCTTGATATTATGAAATTTGAGTTAGTCAATCCAGAGATAGTGATAATCCCAACCAAAATAATTTATTAATATCTTTGACAAATTCACATCATGTTAGTTATTAAAAAATTCATAATTGATTAGTGTCTATCTAATCTATTTCAGCCTAAAGGTGGTCTAGTTTATAGTCCATGAAGTTAGTCTATATTAGAAAAGGATGATACTTAGTTAAAGTTTATAATTTTTAATTATTAAAAACATGTTTTCTATAACTTGTAAATATTTTATAAATGTCTTCTTTTCTATATATATGGTGTTTGTTGTCATATAGTAAAATCAAGTGTTTTTAGACAAATAGGGGTAATTTTCCTTCTAAAATGACTGTCAAAGATTTAAATTAAATAAATTAAAACTATAAAACCACTCTTGATTTGTCATTTCAAGTCTTCGCTTAATCTCAATAAATCAAAATTATTAAAACTATAAAACCATTGACATTATTTCCTAAAGAATCATCCCCTAGATTTTCCAACCCCTTAATTTACCTTCAAAATTGTCTCTTTTGAGTCCATTGTTTAGGACCCTTTTTGGTTAATTTATGGGTTATTCCAAACATCATTCTCTACACCTTGATCTCATAAGGGGTGATACCCCTTGACCCTATTAGGGGCTACTACCCCCAGACCATTGTGTCATGCCCCCATCACCTAAAGAAGTTATAGAGCCAAATCATGATTTTTGGGGTGTTTTATTAAGGATTATTGGACTAATGTTTTTTCTCTTTTAGGGTTGAATATAGTTTTTATTTTGACTTGATAACATATTTTTTTTTTTAGGTTACCCCTCAAGTTTTTCAATCAAAACTATTGATCATGTGTCTTGTAGATTGTCCTTTTACCTATATCGTTTGAAACTACTAATCAATTTCTTGCAAGACATCTGTCAAAAATATTTTGGCATCATAAAAATAATTTCATTAATTTAAGAATTTTAGTTATTTTCTCTTATATATATCATCTTATGTATATATATCACACATCTAACTAATTGATTAATTAAATTTTTTTTGTTTGCCTATTTGTCACCCATGTGTTATGGTGGTGTATGCTCTCCTCCTTGCATCCTTATGATGATTCTTGGAGCATAAAAACTACCCATAAACCCTCCCACTTTTTTTTATAGGGGAAACATAACATGGAATTGACACCCATGCACTTGACATAGTCTTTGGGGTATAGTGATCATGGATTTCACCACCACACACTAATTTGCACTTTGTATTATGGTGGAGTATAAATATCATAGACATCTATCATTCAGCTAAGTAATTGACCCCATATATGTCATATTTGAATGGGAAGTGTTTATTCTTTGAATCAAGCATCAGACAACACCCTATATGGACTTGGCCCCCATTGTACCTATTGTATATCAGCTTTCATCCTATCATAAGACCTATTGGTTGTATCAAGTGATCCATTGTTAGAGTCAATAGAACTCCCAAGTGATAGTCATGTGAAGATGGGGTTGATAAGATTTTGTTGATACCATAATGAGTTATTGTCCTATCTCCTCACCCATGAAGATGTTACATCATATGTTCATTAGGTTACACACCCATCAATTTACTAATCTTAGGATTGTGGTTTTCTTGCTTAGGTATGTGTTGTGTTAGAATAGTGTTTTTAATAAGCTAAGTTAGCCTTTCACCCTAGACCTATACATGGATATCTAGGCTCTTTTTATCATTTTTTATATTGTTATTATCTTGTACATTCATAGTCTTGCATATCCTCATCTACTTTACATGTCATATACTCTTATATGAATTTGATTATCTTGTGTATCTTATCTCTCTATCTTATATATACTTATCTTAACATTCCTATCTAAGTCTAATACCATCCTATCTTATCCCAAAACACACTTAGTTGGCTCTTTAAGTCACACACTTATCCAAATCATACTCACCACCATTACATCACCACCCTTATCATCAATACTAAATCCAATCATCATTTATCCCTTTATTTATCCTTCCTCATATAATCCTATCCCATCCCACCTTGATAAAATAAATCTAAGGCTTGAGCTAGTCCTTTCATCCATCCATATCATCCTATATTTATAGTTCACTATCGTTCATCACTTGGGTAGATTTCATATGTAGTCAATACCGTTTTAAACACCTATCACTTTATTAGTTTCAATCTAGCATCCAATCGTCATCAATATATTTGTATTTAATCTATTCATCTTATCTATTCATAACTAGTACCCATCCAATCATCATCTTACTAGTTTGAATCCTAATCCTTTTTCTAGCTTGATAACTAGGCATTATTTTTAAATTACTAGTACCAATTGTAATGTCAATCTAAAATTTGTTCCCCATCCTATATTATAATCCATTTAGTCTATCTCATCCTCACCATCACGTATCATACTAGCTCAATCATTCATACTAACTTGGTTAAAGGACCATATTTTTATCCAATCCTTAGTCTACCCCCTTTTATCATATTTATCCTATCCATTATCCACCTACATGGATTTGGACCCTATCACTATCGACCAATACCTATTTTCCAACAAGGATGAGATACTTTTGTGGGCGTTAGAAATTAGTGCATGCCTACCTTCAGTACTCAATACCATCAAGCGCAAACCAATGTCCCATATCCTTCTTGATCCATAATCCCCTAGTTCATCATGGTCAACCCCATCATCTATTCATCACAATCATAGTCCACACTTTATAAGTGATAAAGTTTCCTTATTTAATGAATATATCTTGGCCAATAAATTTGAAGTTTTATTATGTCTATTTGAGATGGGTGCCCACCTTCTTGATGATTTGGATTTGATAATCCTATGATCACCTACCAAACAAGTCCCTCATCAACCCTTATCCCCATCTAATTATCATGACAAAAAATCCTTTTCTAATCCACTATCTACTAGTCCTAGTCCTAGTGATGACCTTCCTAGTTCAAAAATTTCCTTGTTTGATAAGTATATTTATAGAAGCAAGGGGCCAATCCTCTCATGGCTCTTTAAAATGGGTAATCAACTTATTTAAATTCTTGACCCCATCTAACTCACCTTACCCCCATTATATACCTATTCAAAGTCAAATCTTCCATCTACCATTCATAGTCCATCCATAATCCTTGGCGTTACTATTAGAGGGAAGCCTATCTTGACAACCTCATCATCCCCCAATATCATGACATGACCATCACATTCCTCCACTGTTAAATCCCATACTCCATTATCAAATTATTCCACAACTCAATCTAATACTTCCACATCCAAAGTCCAAGACAAGCCATATACCCTCTCCCCATCTCTATTAAAGCCTTATTTTTTAAAATTGAGGTCCATAGGCATGATTATCCACCCTGAGACACGACTTCTATATTTTTATAAACACACGCCCTCTTGGTATTGAGAAAAATGATTTTGTGTGTACCATAAAATCCATGTGGATTATGTTAATTGATGTTTTAATTTTAGAGATTATATGCAAAAATTAATTGATAATGAAAACATTAAAATTGATGGAAAATCCAATGAATCCATGCCTAGGAGTGTGCAAAAAGGGGTATGCCAAAACTTACTTCATGAATATAATCAAGATCTTCCCCTCCCTAACTAAGGTCATGAATTCAGTACCACTCATCCTACACACATCCTGATTCAATCCTTTCATATGAACCATTCACATCATATCCCCCATATTCATAAGTCTATTAAGTTTAAATAATCCATTCATAAACCCAAGGTGAAAGAGGTACTTGCAAACAATCATATGGTTCCTAATAGCAACTCATATATGGGCTCATTACCTCATCAACATCCATGTTAGAGTCTACATTATAATGGTCAAGACCATGTTTAAAAAAAATTGAATAAGAAATCACATAAAAATAATCATCCCTTGTAGATTATGGTCATACCGACACCTATCTATTTAAATATAAAGTTATAACACAATCTTTGGATGGTCTATTAGTCAAAGATAATCAAGATAAATATTAATTAGCTTTACATTCTCATTCACACAAAATTCTTAGTGATAATTTTGAGATTCTTGATGACAGTCTCTCTTACATTGAGACTAGGGCTCCTAGTGACCTTTATGAGGACTATGGTGTCCATTATCCCCTTAATACACCACACTTTCTTAATCATTTACCTTTCCTACATAGTCCCTACTTCCCACTTCATGAATGGGATGACCAATAATATGCATCATTGGATTTTCCTCCACATGTAATATCATGTGCTAAATGTACAAATGTCTAAAACCATAATTAATTAATCCTATCAAATAATCAAGCCTGTCATGATCCAAACCTACTTAGTCAAAGTCAAGATTAATATTATAATCAGCCCAGTCATAAATAATCATTCCATAATATAGATATCATTGAAGTGCTAGGGGTATCTATAAATCAAAATCATTTATCTATTCGTCACTTCCCTCTAGTGAATCCCACAATCAGGCACCAAGAGGCAACCAAAGTTAAAATAAACATAAAAAATCAGCATATCAAAATAATGTCAAAAGTAATAATCATATAGATTAACATTCTCTTAATGTTATGATCAAAGAATTATGAAATCAAAAGTTCTTGGATCCTTTAATCTCATGGAACCAATCTAAATAATCACCTCCACCATATCCAATGACGTATGCAATTGTCTAACCCCATTTCTGCTCCCCATCCCATCATATTATCCATCGTGATCATATCCCTCATTAACATCATATATCCAATTATAAAAAACATGACATACTCACATCCATATCATATCTCAAATCTATCAAAAGAATTATCACTTGTAGGGGTTACAGAGACACCTGGTTGATACATCTGAAGGATCTTAAATCTAGATTCAATAAAGGCCATTAGGACATCCAAGCATCTAGCATCCATCACTTGGGCATAACATCACATATCTCAAGAATAGGTATAGTTTGAGTATCTAGACAATATCAACATTCCTGAATCTAATCCTTCTCCAATAAATTGATATTCCCAAAAAGTCAAAAAAGTCAAAAAAGTCAAAAAGTGAAATAAAAATCATTCATCTAATGGTGAAAATAAGTCTTTTGGCACCTTGGCCAAGTACCATGATGAAAATTAGTTTCCATAATCATGTTAAAATTATCTAATGTCTACATTCTACCTCAACTCATGGGGGAAAAATCCATAATTTTCAATCAAACCCATCCCTTGTCAATCCCATCTGTATCGTATCCCTTTATCCATAACACACATCTTATTGTGTCCCTCCTTTTTTCTAGTCTTGACCTTCATAAAGAAATGGAATATGCCTTGAAAAATGTTTTTAAATTATCTCTACATAACCTCTAATAAACACTCAGGTCAATAGATATTTGGTTCCTGCACAATGATGTCATTCACCCATTTTTAGCATAATCTTCATCCTTTTTGTCATCCCATCCATTGTTTCACGCATCTATCAATATGTTAGTTGTTAGGATTATTATTCCCTTTTTTAGTAACCCCATCTATATAGTGTACATACATATTCCAAAAATCCCTAAAAAGTGAAATATTCTAATAACCCTAAAACTTATAAAATTTGAAAAAAGTGAAAAATAGTCTATGGTGTCTTGTCTAATGCCTTTTCCCCTAGTGAAATCTATCTCCATGCCTTTCATCTTTCACAATCATGTAATGCATCCTCCTATTCTAAAACCAAGGGAAACATATAATCTATGTCAAGCTAGCATTGACTTTAGCCTCACTTTTGCTTGATCAATCTCATATCTCTCATCTAAACTTCCAAATCCTTAGCCTAATCCTAATCCATTTTCCCATATCCCAGTCCTCATAATCCATATTCATATCTATATCCTCACCTTATTCCTAATCCCAATCATGATCACCCTATATAAATATAAGTATATTCCAAATCCAAGTTTATCCTAAGTCCACAATCACATCATGATCATCCTACCCCAACCCATCACTCATCCAATCATTAGTCAAGACATTGTGACATTGCATGCAGAATATTCTTTGTGTGTTACTTATCTATTCAATTTGGCTTATCATGGAAATATTTAATTTTTTTAATATTTTGAATCTGTGTTGCTTCTTGACTCTTTTTGTCTATTCATAAATGAATGAAGATGATATGATGTCACCAAAGCTAAAATAATGCTTATAAATGTAATAAATGATGTAGAGTTTGATATTTGCCCATGCACTTTGGTATAACATCTAATTGGTCATACTTATATCATGGGGTATATTACCAAGTGCTATATTTAATGGATTTCTTAGACTATGATGAGCCTTATTAAAACAATGATGTCTTTATCATTTTTGCATCATCTTTATGCCATCATGAAGTCAATCATGCTAGCCCATTCATCTAATATCCAACCATGCCTTTATCTATCATCTCTCTAGTCATCAACATCTGACATATCATCTTCAAAATTATTTTTCATCTAAGTCATATATTATATCTAACCACTAAAATTTTTAACATCCATCATCATCATCATCCTCTTCTTGTCTCATTATTTATCATTTAGTATAAACTACATTGGCCTAAGGTCTAGATAGACTATATAGACAATTCTTAGTCATCTAATGTGCCTAAGGTTAGCTTATCCACTCCCTTATATTTTTTAATCCTTTCTCATCACATCTCCATCATCATGTCTCTTATGTCTCTCATGACTTTCATTGCTCATATCCTTGATTTGATGCAATGAAATCCAATTATTCCCCTTTGTCTTTTGATCACTCGATCATATCATTTCTCATCTATCATCACCTTCATTATATAATTTGAATATATCCTTGAGATATAATCATTCATCTTATCAAATCCCTATCTTATCTTGGCTAATAGCTCTCCCTTGCATGTGTCCTTGCTTGGGATACATCAAAATATTGTGGCCTTTTATTCTATCATCATCTTGTTATGGTTGATTCACCCATGTGATGTGTCAATAACTATAACAAGATCATTATCCATCCCTATGCATATGTCTTTGATAGGGGCATCATCAATATATGGATAAATACTCAACTCAAATTAATATTAATCATCATCTATCTCAACACCTCATATCCCACCCCTCATTTATTCTTTAAAGTGGCCATCCATCTCATTATTCCTCGTATGTCCCCTCAAGGGGGAATCATATCCACTAATGTCACTTACTAGAATTAATCTATGAAATGGTTATTATTTTAAATACAATAACTCTTTCCACTTCACTCCACTCATAATTCCCTTTTAAATATGGGTAAAATAAAGGCACCTAAATCTACTCACCCCAATAATTCTACTAATTTTGATAATTTAACCTATAACTATATTCTTACCCAATTAACTAATATGCTATTTCATATTCCCTACATACCAAAAAGCTTATTATAACCTTACAAAAAATTAATCACCTTCATTATCCCATTAACTAAGCCTACTTACTGATTAATTTACCTATTAACTCACTTGCCAATTTAAAGCTCCCTTTTATTCACCTACCCATCTACCATAGTAGTAACCTAGCCTTTCCTACACCCCTACTACCTAATGGATATTTTTATAATTATATGATTCTATAAATCTCCTCTAATTTAACCCTTCCTCATCTAGAACCCTCTATTCTAGAGGTTTCCAAGGAACTAAAAATTCCTTGGAAAATCCTCAACATTGATCTCAATGAGTTCAAGATTAAACATGAGCTATTGATTCTTCCCTCCATATTTTGTATAATAAATCCATTCCTCGATGACCAATCTATCTAGTAAACTCATGAATATATAAAATATTCATGCCCATATGATCAACTAGCAATCACACCTATTAAATTTATAGAGTCTTCACGATCAACTAATTCATTCAAATCAATAAATGAAGCCATCATAATGTTAGAATTGTGAGTCCATTGCAATCTATGATCAGTAGAGTCTATTTGAAAATATTGGATGTAATTTGAAGAGGATTAAGATAATGGTAAGAGTCCATTATTATATCTGATTGGTCCTTTATATTATCTTCTATTAGTGATCTTTGTAAGCATTTGAGTTATATTTTATATCATTATACATATAGATGTATTTTTTAATAAAATTTTATGGGATTCACCATCCTCAAGACTATTTTTATACTTATCCAACATTCATGTGGGCCACAAGCGTCCCAAGTCAACTCAAAATTAATTTGACACCCTCATTTCTCAATCACGGCCCTTCATGCCTAGTGTTATCCCTATTAGACACTAGCACCATAATAAGGAGATTGGCACCACACAACACTATTGTCTACAAAATGGTGATAATTTCCTTCACAATATATTTTTCCAAATGGATTTATTTCCAAAACTAGAACTTCCTCAGGTTAACTTCAACATATTTTATCACCTGGATAAGAAACAAAATGGTATAAATACATGAATTTTGCCCTCTAACCACTAGATGGAAATCATATGAAAAATAAACATTCAAACTCAAAACAAGCTGATCACAATTAATTTTATAAATCCCTATTCTACTCTACTTCTACATACTACCATCTATGATAGCCTTAAGCTCAAATTATTTAGATTGCTAGTCTCAAGCACATTCAAAGCACTGAAGGCCACTATCATAATAGCATCACTTGGACATGCACCATCACCTATGTGGGTATAAATACATTAGGCTTGATCCCTCCTTGGATTATTGGTATGTATTCAACTCTCTTTGTAGTAAGGTGTTGAATATGTCCAACCTATCCTACTAACAGACACACTTTTTAGCTCATGCCCTAGTTATGTGGAGGATTAGGGTTTGCATAATACATCAATCATTATAGGAAAAAATATTGGATTATATAACTAATGAATGTATGAAAACACATTAAATATCTAGACATAGGTATACCCAAAACTTGGGACCATCCTACACAAAGAACACTACAAACAATATTAGGACACTACCACCACTTTACTAATAATGGCATTCCTATCCAATTCCGGTGTTAATGTCCAAGAGGATTTATGACATTATAATTTAGTTTATGACATATAAACTAGATTCATATCAGTTTCAAACACCCATATCATCTATATCAAATTTGTTTTAGCCAATTCATTATTTGCACTATTTACTACTATTTTTAGAAAAATCAAAGCTAGTCAATTTTGTAACAAATCAATGGCTATATTTATTACATATTATCTCTCTAATTTAGTCTAATAGGATCTTTAACAAACATAGGACTTATATTTACTAAGTCCCAAAAGTTTAAAGCATTTTGGAAACCTAACTTACATTGAACATTTCTCAAAACCTAACCCTAGATGCTCCTAGGGTTTGTATCAGTTTTATGTCTATGCTAAGATTTTAGTTCAAAATTTCTATATTTTTTTCAGTATTTGTTTTTTGAAATATTTATTAGTTTAAAATTATTTAAAGGTTAAAAATATACAAATTTTTTTCCTACTTCCCAAACTACAATGGTAGAATTTAATAACTAATTTAACGAGACTTATAAGAAACAACTACAAGATTTTTTGTCCAAAAATTTAGATATGCAAGATGACCTCATCACTATTATTCAAGAACTTTAAAAATTAAATAATGGTTAATATTTAAATCCCCTAGCTAATAACATTGTTACACCTAGAATGGGGCCAACTTAGTGAGAACAACCAATAGTTGTAATTCAACAACCTTTAGTGATATCTACACCTCTTGTGTTTAGATCTTTCAGTGTAGATGTACAATCCTTTATGCATGAGGTTCAAACTTTGTAGGCTAAGGTGTTAAATTTTGATCAAGGAGCCACTTGGACATCACATGCCTTGGAATTTAATCTTCTATTACATATAAATTTGGCACATCACATAATGATAACTCCCTTTCCATCTATATTCATGAAACCTAAGCTGGTGACCCACAACACCATCTCTAAGATTTTCATGAAAAATGTTTGGACTACATGTCTAATTATTGGCTTCTCAAAAAATTGTTTCCAAAAAATTTAAATGATTAGGCCTTATAGTCAGTTTATGATTTATCCAATAAATCTATCATAGAGTTTAATCATTTATAAAACATGGTTTTATCACACTTCTCCACAAACATTAGTGACAAGATCTCATATGATTAAGTTGAATAATAAAAATAAAAATTCAAATAAGCTTATTACGGAATAAATGTTATGATAAAAGACTATATTAGCTAAATTGACTATCCACATACCATATAAGGATCTTCAATACATATTCAAATAGAGTCTTCTACCATCATTACATGAAGCTATATTGTTTAAAATGCTTCCAACATTCACCGATTTGTGCCACATAGTAAATGAAAGAGAAGTCAAGATTCTATGAAAGGGTAAACTAAAATTTATAATTGGATCAGAATTAACTGCTAACATTTCTAGTAAGCCTTTAGACAAGTTAAGGGCCACTAAAAACAAGAGTGATCAAAAAGAAAAAATTAGCATAGCTTCAATGCCATCTCTTCACTTCGTTTTATCAGCTCCTCCATGTATAGTCTTTACCAACCTTCTAGAATCACTAGCATGGGTTTTAAAATAGATTTTGAAATGTAATGTCATATCTCTCCCTCCCATCAAGTAGGTTGATATGACATAACCTCTTCCAAATAAATATGATTCCAATGCATTCTATGAGTATCACATGGCACCAAGCCATATAACAAACATATGCATTAGCCTGAAACATAACATACAAGAATTGATTGAGGATAACAATATTAATGTGGGCACACCGATAGAGGCACCAAAATTAAAAAAAACAAATGATAATTAATTAAATATATCCTTTGATATATTTCCAAAACACATAGTGAATGAGGTAGGGAGCACTTTAGATGTTCACTACACATATCAAGCACATCCACCACTAGATTCATTTTATACTATTATAGAGGAGCCACACCCATTGTAAAATATCATTGGTATGTACCACATTATAGGTCTAATAATACCACTCATCACCTTATCATATCAGGATATTATTGATGATGATTAAAACTTATATGCATTCTTTATACAAGCCTATGTGCATCATCATCATCATATCCATAGTGTTATGATTGATAAAGGGTCAAGCATTAACATGTGCACTATCACAATTTTAGATCATTTGGGGCATTTGGAGAAGGAGATATCCCCTAAAGACATAGTTATAAATGGTTTCAATGGTCATGTCCATAAATCTATTGGGGATATTGTGCTTCCATTATAGGTTGGACTAGAATATGTGGCCGCTTGATTCTTAGTACTACATAGTGCAAGCATGTTTGATATAATATGTTATTAGGTAGGCCATGGATACATCAAATATAAGTTATCCCATCCATAATGCAAAAAATCCTTAAATATATACATGCAAATTAGGTGGTCATAGTTGAAGGTCTTCCATATGAGTATCTTCTACCTATTCCACAAGTAGTTACATCACAGTTTCTAGTTACAAAATAACTACCAACCATAGAAAAATTATCAGTTATAGCCCAAAGCATATTTCTTATTGATACACCAAAAATATTAGTATAGCCACCAATGTAGGCTAGTCTATTCTTATATTATTGACACATACACATATTTTCCCATGGAGACCATTATTAAAGAGACCTTTGGATTGTAGATATGTTACATATTCTAGAAGGCCTCCATATACTCACTTTATGATGATATTAGTGTTATTGAGTCCTATGGGTTATCATCATAGGTCACCTAAGCCACTGAAAACTTATTCTACCATATGGGTTCCTAAGATCCCTACAATTCATAGGACATCTTAATCAGTGCCATATATTCTTAGCACCACTACACAGGTAGATACATACATGGATCAATTAGTATAATAGATTATGGGACCATAGTTACCCTTTTACATAGCTCACATAAACATAGATGCATTATTTGACACAAACCATAGTGATAATGTGTCTCCCATGAGATCATCAGTTAGTATTATTCCCCACTTCTTGTACATACTTTCCCTCTCTCTTGCTCCTTGTACATAGTTTATTTTCATATTACTTGTAAATAGACTATATCTAGAAAATCCAAAAATAATATAAGATTTAAAGAGACATAAAAAACATTCAAATATTACTCAAAAAACACAAAATTATAAAATATATACATTGTTATGTTTACACTTCTTATATTTTTTAGACACTACATATGCTAGCTATCTTGGTATAGTCAGTTTTATCATACATATATCCTTCACTTTTTCTTATCAAGTGATTTCATATATCTATAGGACTCAGGTCCACTACATCAATCCAAACATACTATTATCTATTGACTTGGGGTACACACAATGATACATGGTTCTTCACTTGAAACATTCACCCACTTAGGGCACCTTATATATAGTTTTGATTACCAAGTTTTATCTTTCTTTACTCTACATTCTAGATTTAGCATTCTTATATCTTGATATTGATCATGCTACTCTTT
Source organism: Torreya grandis (assembly GCA_037957365.1). Lineage (NCBI taxonomy): Eukaryota > Viridiplantae > Streptophyta > Pinopsida > Cupressales > Taxaceae > Torreya > Torreya grandis. The sequence goes on along the minus strand of JARHVA010006762.1, from coordinate 371,699 downwards.
CATAAAAAATTTGTTGGATATTAGTACATTAGACTCAACAAATTTATATACTAGTTCTTACATAGATTTGTATTACATATTCATGCACACTTTCATTTTTATCTTTCCTAGTTTAGACTTGCTTGTATCTCTATGTATCTTCTATTCAAAGGAGTCTAAATATGCCATTTTTATTTGGATCTAAACCAATTATATTCATGGTCTATATGATTTTTACATGTTCTCATGTCCATGTGTTTGCCTTTCTTGATTGTGTATGTGGACATTTTAATAAGTCCTTTTTGGCTTTAAGGCAGCTTGATTTTTACTTGCATATGTGGACATTTGAACATGTCCTTGTATGTATTATTTTTATCAGATTTAGTGATATGTGCCCATGTCCCTTGTATTATGTACCCTTGTCCTAATTTGTGTGCCTCTTGTGTTTTATATGTATGCTTACTTGTATGCATCATGAACATGACACTTATATTTACTTGTTACACACACTAATTTTTGATGCCATGGGGGACCTCATGTATTTACCCTTCATACTTGGGTGTCATGATGAACCTCATGCCACATTCCCCAAAGTAGCTACCTAATTTTACTCTGATTTATTGTTACATACATTCTTACATCTATCTTGACACCCTTGTGAATGCTAGACATGACATACATCTTCCATTAGATGCATATGATAAAATTATACTACATTATGATGTTATGTATGAAAATAATATTGAATTATTATGAAATTTTCATATATTTTCCAATTAACACATTTTACATAGGTTTTTATTTTGAGGATATTTCTTACATATGTTCAACAACTCTACTCAAAAGAGGGAGAATTCAAAGGGGTTTTTCATAGAGATCAGGCTCCTACATTACACTTATAGTACATTTTTCAACACATAGGATCAATTAAAAAAAAAGACACAAGTAAACATAGTTAGAAAAAAGTGACCCAGAAAGTGGCAAAGTTACACAAAAATCAGACAAGGAAACTAGCACTAAAATTGGGACACTAGTGCCACATTTTCAAAACTAGTGCTACTATCTAAGACATTGTGCTACTTTCCAGTAGTCTCAATTTTAGAAGAACCTAGATTTGACATAAAAGTATAATAGGTATAGTACATGTTTACATAGAATAAGTTATATATTTACCAGTTATACTCAAATTTTAATTAGATTTAGACTAGTTTATCTCATAATCATATCAATTTATGAAAAATTGGGGCATCATGCATGGCATGACCATTCTCATATTCAATTCATAATCCATATGCTTAGATATTATATTTGGGGGCATATACATGTCACATTATTTTCTAATGCTGACTTACAAACTAAGTGATTAGATGGAATGATAAAATCTATGCTATTATCTACATTGTATACACCCAATATCATATTCCAAGTTCTACACCAAATTCATTCCTTATACCATCTGTAGTGGTAGGAAATCTTCAGTGGCCCAAAGCTACCTAATATACTTGAGTGGTCATAGATCCGACATATCTAGTTATATATTTACAATAAATCATAGAGTTCAATTTTGGATGCATCTAGTACAAATGGGTGGGGAATGATGATGTAGAAAAAATAGGTTGATCTTCAGGAGGCCATAACTTCTAACCTATAGCTACGTTTGAGCTCTTTCACACACCAAAATGATCATCTCAAAAATATATATGCTGTCCTAATATGATATATTCATTATATTTTATTTATATATTTTAAAAAGGCTATATGTGATCATCTAAGGGTTTAAAATTAGCATTTAATGATTTTTTTGAGAATTTTCAATTTTTAAAATTTTTATATTTTTTAGAACTAAACATCAAATTTATTTGAATTTCAACCCATAGGATAATTATAGTTTTTATATTATTTTATGATATTTTTAGAGTCATGCACACTTGCATGCTAAAATTGTTATGAATAGCGACTACTAATAATAAACAATTGTTTTAGATTTTCATTTTTTCTAATTTTTATATGTCAACTCTAAATTCTGAGTTGAGGATTATTTAAGCATGGCCTAGGTTTTTAATTATTTCAAGTCACTCAATATGAATCAATTATAATTTTTGTTTTAATATCTTGGCTTATTGGTAACTTATTTGTCTTAATAGTTTTTGGGTTTATTATCTAGTATCAGTGCAAGTTTGAATTTTGGAGGAGAAAGACATGATGAGAGATGAGGAGGTATTGGGAAAATGAACTGGACTATACAAGAGTTGTAGAGGCAAGTTCAAAAATTTATAGAGGTAATCACCAATTAGGGAAGAAGAGAAGGTGGTGATGAAGCCAAGGGAGACACAGATCATGATGAATAAATTTAACAAGAAGAAGAATAACAAGAGAAACCATCATCGATGGAAGAGAGGATGGTTTGGGATTTATAAGGAATAAATAAAAGAATCAAATCTGATGTTCCAAATTATGGAGGTAGTCTAAAACTAGAGGAGTTAATAGATTGCATGAATATCTTGGAGAAATTCTTCAAGTGGAAGACTATGAGAGAAGACAAGAAGTTAAGCTTCTCATGCATAAAATTGAAAGGTCGTGTAATGATTTGGTGAAATCACCTAAAGAAAGAGAGACATAGAAAAGATAAAGAGAAGATTAATTTATAGAAAGAGATGGAGAAGAAGCTGAGGGAGATTTTTTTTCCCGTGGATTGTGCATAAACCGATATAGAAGATTTCAGAATTTGAGGCAAAAAGATCACAATATACAAGAGTATACAGATGAATTTAATAAAATTTCCCTATGAGTGGAGCATGATGAAATAAAATATTAGATAGTTTTAAGGTATTTAAATGGTTTGAAATTTACTATTCAATATGAATTAAGCATGTGTATAAAACTTAGCATGGATGAGGGTTATCAATTAGCTTTGAAGGTAGAAGAAAAACAAAATAGATAGAATTTGAGAAGAACATCTCTTGGTCCAAGAAGAGGTGATCCCATCCAAATAGGGGATGAAGTGGGTTTAGAATAACTAGAAGTGGATCTAATATCAATAGAGGTGAATAATCATGTGGTGCATAAAGTCAAGATGATAATAGGCAAGGGTTTCAATACCAATAAAGAGGAAGAAGATTTTAGAGAGGACAGGGTTCTGATGGTTATAGAGAATGGTTTTTAAATTAGCATAGATCTTATGTCTATTATAGGTGTGGAGAAGAAAGAAACATAGAATTTAAGTTTACACACTATCAAGATCAAGAAAGGAGGTATGAAGATCGACCAAGAGTGAATCTAGTTAGGGAAGAAATAGAAGAGAAGAATACTAAAGTTGCACTAAAATATTTTGGAGAAAATCTCATGATGAGAACCATGATCATTCCAAATAAGGAACAGTACAAAATAAATAAGGTGGTGCTCAATGGCTATGATCACATATTTTTTGAACAAGATGTACTTCAGGTAGAAATGTATGCAAAGTAATTATAGATGGTGGTGGTTAAGAAAATATGGTTTCTAAACAAATGATAGAGAAACTAGATTTGTAATGTGAAAAGAATCATAATCCTTATCATATTTCATGGTATAAGAAAGGGAATGAATATACATTATATAAAAGGAGCTTAATCAAGTTTTCTATAGAAAAGAATTATAATGATGAAATATGGTGTGATTTTATTTCGATGGATGCATGCCATGTGTTATTGGGGAGACCATGGCAATTTGATAGGAAAGTAATTCATTTTGGAACAAAAATAAATAAAATTTTAGGAAATGTGGTATAAAGGTAGTTTTTTTACCTCTTAAAGAGGAAGAGAAGATAGAAAGCATGATCTCTACTAAAGAATTTATCCAACATATGAAGGTTACAGGTTGTTGTTATATATTAGTAGCAAAAATGAAGAAACAAAAATGGTGCTAATACCAACATAAATAGAAAGAGTATTGAAATAATATGTATATATTATGCCTAATGAGTTACCATATGGTTTAGCACTAAATAAAGATATTAAGCATCACATTGATTTGATTATAAGATAAGCTCTACCTAATCAATCAACTTATATGATGAGTCCAACAAAAAATGCAAAATTAAATAAACAAGTTACTAAATTACTAAGAAATAAAGTGACAAGTGAGAGTATGATTCCATGTGAAAAACCAGCATTGATAACTCCAAAAAAAGATGGAGGATGAGGAATGTGTGTGGAAAGTAAAGAAATTAATAAAATTATAATAAAGAATAAGTTTCATATACCTCATTTATATGATATGATGGATGTGCTTACAAGAGAAAAATATTTTACCAAGATTGATCTAAGGAGTGGTTATTATGAGATTTATTCAAGACTAGGGATGGTTTATATGAGTAGATGGTGATGCCCTTTGGATTATCTAATACACCTAGCACATGTATGAGGGTGATGGATACAATGCTATGAGAATATATTGGTAAGTTTTTGGTTGTTTATTTTGATGATATTTTGATATTTATTAAGACTAAAGAAGAACACTTACAACATTTGAGAATGGTAATGGATTTGTTAATAAAAGAGAATTTGTATGCAAATTTGAAGAAGTACAGGTTTATGCAAAATGGTTTGGTGGTTTTGAGATTTTTAGTTTTAATAGATGGTGTGAAAATGGATAAAGAAAATATAAAAGCAAAATTTGAGTGGCCTACTCCAAGAAGCATTATATATGTAAGAAGTTTCCATGGGTTAGAAACTTTTAAACAAAAATTTATTAAACATTTCAGTAGTATTATGGCACCAATAACATATTGCATGAGAGGAACGGAATTTACATGGACTATAGTAGCCATAAAAAAAACTTTGAATTTTTAAAGAAGAAGATCACAGAAAGAACAATTTTAGTATTATTAAATTTTAATAAAATGTTTGAGGTTGATTGTGATGCTTCATTTGTGAAAATTGGTGCTTTGCTGAGTCAAGAAGGAAAGCCAATAGCATATTTTAGTGATAAATTTAATGAGGTAAACAAAAATTATTCTACCTATGATGTTAAACTTTATACAATTTTATAAGCATTAAAACATTGTAGGCATTAATTGGTGCCTAAGGAGTTTATACTATTTACAGATCATGAGGATTTGAAGTATGTGAATACACAAAAGAAGTTGAATAGTAGGCATGAAAAGTGGGTTTCTTTCTTCTTGGGGTATACTTTTGTGTTTAAACATAAATCAAGAAACTAGAATTAGGTACTTGATGTATTAAGCAGGAGAATAACATTATTAACTATTATGTTGAATGAAATAGTTGGATTTGAAGATATCAAAGAATTATATGATATTGATCCATATTTTAGTATGGTAATTGAGCAATGAAAGAATCCATTAATAGGTGAGATAATTTATATTCATTATAATTATGTTATACAAGAAGGTTATCTCTTAAAAGGAAAATAATTATACATTATAGTTGGGTCTCTACGAGACAATATAATAAGATAATTACATATTGGTGGTTTGATTGGACATTTTGGTGAGATGAAGACAATAGATTTCGTGGAGGAAAAATATTTTTGGCTAAAGATGAAGAGATATGTGAGAAAGTATGTTTCAAGGTGTAGGATATGTCAGATGGCTAAAGGGCATGTGCAAAATACTACCATTACTAGTTCCAAGAGAACTATAGATAGGTTTGAGTATGGACTTTGTGTTGGGATTGCCAAAAACACAGAGAAGTAATGATTCAATTTTGTTGTTGTAGACACATTTTCTAAAATGGTTCATTTCATTGCATGTAGGAAAACCAATGATGCCACAAGAGTTGCATAATTAGTTTTTTAGGATATTGTGAGATTGTATGGTGTTCCAAAAACTATTACTTCAGATAGGGACAAAAAAATTTATAAATCATTTATGGATGACTTTTTGGTAGAATATAGGTCTTAAGGTATAATTTAGTTATGCATAGCACACAAAAATATATGGATAGATATAATTTGTGAGTAGGATCTTGGGAAATTTATTGAGATGCATAGTGGAAGAGAATCCCAAGCAAAGGGACTTATTTTACCAAAAGGTGAGTTTGCATATAATAATTCAATGAATAGATCAATAGGAATTTCACCTTTTCAAAATTTTTATGAAATAAATCCTATGGGTATTTTAGATTTGGTACAATTACCAATTATAGATTAAATTAATGATGATGTAGAAGCATTTGCACAGCATATGCAATAGTTGCAAGGAGGAGTAAGAAGAAAGTTGTAGGAAAGTAATAAGAAATATAAAGCATTAGTATATGTCAAAAGAAGATCCAAGGTATTTGAAGAAGGAGAGTTTGTAATGGTTTACTTGAGGAAATAAAGATTTCTAAAAGGCACGTACAATAAGCTGAAGTACAAAAAAATTGCACCATGCAAAATTCTGAAGAAAATCAATGAAAATGCTTACGAGGTGCATTTATCACATAATTTATGTATATCTTCAATATTTAATGTTTCATATTTATATGAATTCCATGGAGAGTATGTTTAAGGTGATGAAGATGAATAAGTAAATTGGGAGCATCAGGTTCCAAATAAAAAGAAGGAAAAGGTAGTGTAGGCTTTGGATATAAAGATAGTGAACATAAGGCAAGGGAGTTATAACATGTATTTGGTGTAGTGGGAAGGATTGCAACAAGAAGACAACACTTGGATTATATAATTAGAGCTAAATAATATTTATAAAGGCAAATGGCATCAATATAATTAGTCCAACTCATATAAGCTGAGTTATTTTCAATTAGAGGAGAATAATGCATAAAAATAGGTTGATCTCTCAGAGGCCATAAATTTTGACCTATAGTTCCATTTGAGCTCTTCCACATGCCAAAATGACCATCTCAAAAATTAGATGATTTTTTAATCCACTCTATCCATTTAGAATTAATTTATATATTTTTTGGAAGCCACACGTGACAATTTAAGGGTCGAAAATTAATGTTTAATGATTTTTTTAAGAATTTTCTCTTTAAAAATTATATATTTTTTAGAATCGAATGTAAAATTTAGTTATATTTCATCCCATAGGATAATTATAGTGTATATAGTATTTTGAGATATTTTTAGAGTCATATGTGTTTGCATGTGAAACTTACTATAAATAGCAGCTATTAAAAATAAACATTTTTTTTATTTTAGTTTTTTCAAATTTTTGCATGTCAACTCTAAATTTTGAGTTGATACTTATTTAAGCATGGTTTGGGTTTATAATTATTTTAAGTCATTCAATATGAATTAATTCTAAGTTTTGTTTCATGATCTTGGCCTATTGGTAATTTATTTGTCTTAATATTTTTTAGGTTCTTTAAATGCTGCAGTCATAGCCTACATGATTTTATAAGCCACATAAATGAGAGGGTTGGACACAATACCATTCTAATCCAAGATATTCATAAGTCATGATCCACTAAACAAGGGTGGGAAGTGAGGGAGTTAAAACTAGATTGAGTGCTTAATCCACCCACCTAGGAGGATTGAGTAAGCTATTAACTCAATCTAAGATATTCACCAATCTCTCTCTCTCTCTCTCTCTCTCTCTCTACACACACACATAGACACACACAAAACATTGGTTATCACCAATTCCATGCATTATTTCATATACCCAGTGAGGCGTATTCATTCATTTCCTCTTTCTTATCTCTTTACTCATTTTTACTTAGTTATAATTCATTACTCATTATAGTATTTTGCTTTTGATATCTCTTAAGTAAGGACTAATTTATGCACATTTCACTTATAGGATATGCATTGGAGTATGATTCACATACTCAGACCTAGCTTCACACACTCATACCTAGCTTCATGAGCTTCACCTCCTACATACGTCAAGTTAAACTTACTTTTCCTTTATCTTAATCATTTCACTTTGCTACATTTCTAGAATAAAGCAGGGCAAATGTAATCACCAAAAAGTGATATCTGAGGGCTAAGAGTGATACTTTAGACTACACATCCCTAACTTAACCCTAACCTTATCCTAGAGCATATTGTTACACTTCTACATCCTTCATGTGAGCCATATGCATCTTTAGTCAACACCAAAGTAATCACATACCCTTATTTTCTGATCCTAGCCCTTTGTGTCTAATGTTATGCCACTTGGACACTAGTTCCATAATAAGGACACTAGCACCACATGGTGCTAGTGTCCCCAAAATGGTGATAATGTCCTTTTCCTTATTTTTTACCAAATAAAAATAATTTCAAAACTAGAACCTCCAAAGGTTAGCCTAGACATCTTTTATCACCCACACAAGTAACATAATAATATGAATACACAACATTTATCCCTCTAACCACTAGATGGAAATTAGATAAAAAAATACACATTCAAACTCTAAATAAGTTGAACACAGATAAGTTTATGAATCATTATTTTTCACTACTTATGTATACTTACCATTTACAATAAACTTAAGCTCAGATTATCCAAATTTCTAATGTCAGGTACATTCAAGGCACTCAAGGCCACTATCATACTAGCATCACTTGTACATACACTAACACTTAGGTGGAAAAAACTACATCAAACTTGATCCCTCCACATATTATTGGTATTTAGGCAACTCTCTTCACATTGGGGTGTTGAGGATGTCTAGCCTACCCTATTAACAAACAAACTTTTTAACTACTGCCTTAGTTACATGGAGGATTAGGGTTTGTATAATAAATTATTCATTACAAGAAAAATATATGGTTCTATAACTCATGCATGCAAGAACATAGCTCAAATTTTTAGACACAGGTGCACCTAAAAACTTAGGATAGTCTTGAATAGAGGACACCATCTCCAATATCAGGACACTACCACCACTTTTCCAATAGTGACACTACTATAAAATCATGGCACTATAATCCAAGAAGGGTTTTGACACTAGAATATTTTTTATGACACTAAGACCAAATTTTATCTTAGTTTTGAGCACCCACATCATCTGTATAAAATATTTTCTAGTAAAGTCATTACTTACACTATTTATTACTATTTTTAGAAAAATCAAATCTAGTCATTTCTATAACAAATCAGTGGTTGTATTGATTACACATTATCTTCCTAATTTAGTCGACTCAACTCTTTAACAAACATAGGATCTATATTTACTAATACTAAGCAAGTTAACTAGTTATGTGTCAATTTTGTGGTTTCACAATACCTATCCTACGTAGAACATGTGATTAAGTTTTTTAAAGTTAGTAATATTTATTAATATTCTATAAA
>JARHVA010006762.1:312500-360000 GCA_037957365.1 Torreya grandis | reverse complement strand
CACAATAATGAACCATAACATATATTAATAACACTTAATTTGTGCCATTGAGATGTAGAAGGATTGGTGAAATGGTTTGGTTGTGCCTAGCCCCATGACAGTTTGAATCTCAAAGGGCATTTACAGCTTGTATATTTCTATTTAATCAATAGTTTCAATGTGATCAAAATGTTATCCATTTATAATGTTTCTATAGTTGTCTCAAAGATTGGGCCCATGATTTGTGTCCTAAAACTGGTTAAAACTCCGGTTAAAAGCTAGCATCGAGCAAAAAAATAATACTTAATTTGAATCAATAATCAATAAAATACTGTAAAAATCATTTTTTGATATATATAATAACACCTTTACATGTTGTTTAGTTGTAAACGAAATATGATAAATTGAATAATTTGAATTCCCTTATGAAAAGACCATTTTACTTTCACTAATAACCTTGTAAAATGTGACCATGGATTGAAGATCCATATATTAAAAAAATTTAAATAAATAAAAAATGATTCCATTAATATTATTTTAAGAAGATTAATTAATAATAAAAACCATAATAGTTAAAACCTAGTCCCAGTTTCTATCGGTGCATCCTTTAAACACTGTTAACATTTAAGGTTTGCACATACACTATAAAGCAAGCTTTAGTGTGTTTAGTGCTCTCAATTATTCATTTGTACATGCATTTTAAATAAGCTCAAGTGCATAGTTTAATGATTTATAATGATTTGGATAAATAAAATTATATGCAAAGTTTAATTTTTAGGGTTATATAATGATGCGCTTCCTGAAACTAGTCCTAGTGATGCATTTATCTCTCTGTGGAGACACCCTATCAGTGCCTTCTTTAAAAACTAATAATTTTGTACACACCTCCTTCCTCTAATGAAATTTAAACATTTTTTAACATTGTAAGCACCTACTTCCTTTAAATCATGAAAATATATCCCATCTAAACCCTTGTACATCACTAAAGGTCTAATGACATTTCCATCAAATGATGAGAATGATGGCCTACCATGTGATAGGTAAGATAGTTGATAAATATTTTATGAACTACCATTTTTTCATGCCTTTTCATTGTTTATATACACCATTAGAAGATTTTACCACCTTCCATGAAACAAAGAAATGTATTATTAAACAAGAATAGAGTCTCTTGTCAATTAAGATAATCAAACAAAAGGTATGAGTATAGATAATTTTTTCACTACCCACATGATAATGACATTTTCAACCCATAAATTTAACTGAACTAGCTTATTATGAGTATTTAAGTTGGAAAAATACAAGAGTATTTCGAGGCTTTGTATGAATTAATATAGGAAATATCTTTAATTTTGTAACTTGTTAGGATTTAGTGTTTTATTATATGGTTATATATTTGAGAATGAATAATATGTTTATGTGAAAATAATGAGTTGTTGTGACAATTCATGTAGATAGGTTTGGTGGAGATTATGTAGGATTTATATAGATCATAGGGATTTCATGATAAGATATAAATCTATTTTTAGGAGTTCAATTAGCTATATATATTTTAGATTTATTATTGATTTTATAATGAAATATGTTTATCTATGTTAAAATGGTCCACATTTATCATTTATAAAGGCAGACATTCCATTAATAAAGTATTTGACCTCAATTTTCACATCTTAGAATTAAAAATCCAAATGCAGCTAATGAATAAGAACTTGTTGAAGATACTAAATTATAAAGTGACAACATATACACACCCAAATAAGTTATCAAAGTGGCATAGTATAGATGATAAATTCAAAACCATAATTAGGTTCACTCTGTCAGATTCTAAAACAAATTATATACATCTTGTAAAATTATCCTTGATAACGTGGTAAAATTTAAATAAATTTTTTGGAGTTAAATCACTTAACATAAAGTTTTCTCTAAAAATTGAATTATTTAGACTCAAAATGTGTGACGAATTCAATATGTATAGCCACATAAACAATAAAAGACCCTTCCATAGATAACTAGTAGAAGTAAAAGCCCCAATAGATGATGATGATAATGATGATGATGATGATGATGCCAAAATCATTTTGTTAAATAGTCTTCACTCTATTTACAATAATGTTATTTTTAATCTTGGTTAGATGACTTCTTAATTTATATAAGATATTAAATTATCTCTCTTAGATAAGAGGAATAGAACAAATGAAAAAGATATAGAAGATGAGAGTGAATTATAATTAAAAAAAAATTAAAAACAAAATAAAAATGAGGAAATTGAATGTTTTTACTTCAAGAAAAAATAGCCCACGTCTTGTAGTTTTTAAATTATATCTAATGATTTTATCGAAGACACATTTAAATAAAAATTAAATGATACTAATATAGTCACATTAACAAAACCAGACACTAAGGAAGATTCAATGAGTTATGATAGTAGTGATGAATAACACTTTATAATAAAATAGCAGCACAACAAGAGATCAAATCTAACATAGGTAGGAGGTCAATTAATGATGCTCATTAAACACTAGAAATAGGGCCAATTATGCTCTAGTGGTAATAGATTCCATTTTATTTTTAATTTATTTAGTTGGTGTGTTTTCAATGAAATAATCACATACAATGGTGACATTATTGAAAGACTCATATTCTAAGGAGACCATTTTTCAAAGATAAGTATAAATTGAGTGTAATATTAACATGGATGGGTGACCATATAGTTCATGAGTTTTTAAATTTAAGATTTTTGATACATGTAATTTGGAAACTCAGGAATTTAGCTAAGGATTTACACCTTTATGAGAGTTATGAGACAACTTGATACAGTTGTACTTAGTCTAATAATTTTTTTAGAGAGAAGTGTTTGAATAATTGTGATTTATTTCTCCCATGTTCACACTAATGGGGTGGTTGTTAGGTATTAGTATTTCATTATGTGAGTATATCTACAAGAATAAAAAATATGTTTATATCAAAATAATGAGCTATTTTGACAACTCACATATAGGTTTGGTATATATTATGTGGGATTTAAAGATATTTCAAGGATCTCATGATAAGCTATGACTCCTTATATTTAGGAGTTCAACTAGCTATATATTTTATGATCTATTATTGATTTAATAATGAAGTGCATTTATTTTTGGTATACTAATGTAAATTTATCATAGCTAATTATGGAATTTAGTTATGTGATTCTAATGGAATATTTTGTTATCTTATGGGTTGATTAAACTATTTGATGAGGTATATAACTACCACTCATTCTAGATAATACATAGGTTTATTGAGACAATCTTATTTAAACTTATCTATGTTTACCACATTGCATAATAATTTTTTTCTTCATTGGATCTCAAATCTTAAATTGATCTTTGTTCTACATTGATAATGGTCTATTAGATATTAAGTAATGCATATGATGGGAAGATCTCAATGTATTTTTGTGGAATCAGTTAGTATCAGGATACTTAGGTTTGATTATAATTCTATGTTTTGGTTCTATGTGATACATTGATGTGAGTTACATAAATTTTCATCTACATGTAGCTTAGTGTGGAAGCATTATTGATGTTAAAATTTGGTGGTTTTTGAGTTTAATGTTTTTATGAAAAAATATTCACTAAAAGTATTAGGATTGTAAATTTTACAAATTAATTATGGTTACTTTGAATGATGGAATTCAGTTTCTACTTATCCTTATTATTTATACCCACTCCAATAATATGTTACATAAGGAAAGAGGGTTTTCATAATCAAATTTAAAGGATCCTACTATCACTATGCTTGGCACGTGTGTGCGTGCACACACACACACATATAATTAGTTCTATGTTAGGAGATAATACGAATGAATAGAGTTACCTTATTATGTTTTAGTGTAGGGTTTTATTCCATTTAATGGTTTTTATCTACACATGTTTAGTTATCTTGCTTAGGTGTCACCTATGTGTTTAATAAAGGCCATTGTGAAAGATAATATCACATTGATGAGGATGTGAGGACATGTTCAGTTTGTACCTATATAATGTGTTAGGTGAATATTTTGTTATTGAAAAGATGGTTATTTCAACCATAGTGTGATGAGATAAAATCTCTCCTCAAGACAAGGGGAGACACCCTTTTATTGTTAACTAACACAACAATTAATTATTTACACTTATTTACAATAATTTTATCATAGTGGGTGTTGTCATATCATCCAATTATCTTTTATTGATGATCAATCCCAAACTTCCTTCCATTCTTTATGATATACTTTGAAAATCTAATTTCACTTGATGAATCAAATATAATCGATATTCAGATTTGTTAGCCAAAGGATTAATAAGGATAATAATAGTAAAGTAAACTTTAAAGATAGAATAAAGTGCAGCCCAAAGTCTTCACCTTATTTCCAAAAAAGATTAAAATTATCAAAGAAGAATAATTGGCAGCCCAAAGTCTCCTCAGTAATTCACTTTCAATGTGAACATAAACACAATAACTAAAAAGTAGCTTGAAGACTCCAAAATCGACCTTCTTGACACCTTCTATTTTATAGAGATTTTACACCAAAATTCACTCAAAGTAGAAGAAAATGCAATGAAAAAGACAAAATAAAATTCCCAATACAACACAATTATATTTCAACACAAAGTTTGAAAGATCACTTGATTTTATTATATTGAATGAATTTATGATTTACAATATGAACACAAAGTTTCAAAATTATTTCTCAATTCAGCAGTATTTCCCCTCAATAGCAATTGGTGATGATTTTTACAAAGAGAATCCTCCTATTTATAGAGATGAGCTATGAATAGAAATAGGAAAAATATAAATACATTGGATTATTCATTAATAGAGTCCTATTTGACTTAGCACTGTGTACCTTTCCTACATGTAAATTACAATGAACAAAATTACATATGTAAAATTACAAAAATAATCTAAGTTTCCTTAGACACAATATTTTCTTCCTTTTTATTCTTTTCTAAAAATTCCTCATATCTATTTAATATAGCTTGAACCTCACTATTATATGGACCAGATGTACTTTTGGAGATGACAAGTTCCCTTGTGATTGAATTGTTATACTCAAATTTTGCTTTATTTTCTCAAGAACAAAGAGTAAAACTGAAAAGAAAGGGTAAAGTTGGTAGAACCTGGATTTGGTTTGCACTCTATGATCTAAACGGTTATGAGAGTTCCTCCTTGGATTGGTAGGATGACCTACATAATAAAGAGACTATAAAATGGTTGTGTTAGTTAGGTAGGATGGTGGATTTCCTAGTAAGCTAGATCCAAGAAGTACATGAATCCCTTAGAGGCTCTTAATCCACCTTTTAAGATAATTTAATGCTAATAAAATAAGGTTTCTTAACATATATGAAAATACATAATTTAGGTGAAATAAATAATATTCAAAAGGAATTATTAGATTAATAAAATAACATTAAGGTGAATGCCAAACTATCAAAAGGTTGGTTTAGGTTAGGGTCAGGTTACTATGTTTAGTTTGTATTGTGACAGAGGTGAAGCAAAAAATGTTCTGGTTGAGGTTGATAGGTGGTAGGTACATGCTAGTTTTTAGTCTGATAGTGATCATCAGTGTTAAGGCTGACCATCAATGGTTGAGTTGACTATTGGTAGTTAGAGAGATGACCATCAGTTCTTAGACCATCAACTATTGATAGTTACTATCAATTTGGTTTAGGTCAAATTAAATAGTTAGGCAAGGTTGATTGATTTGGTTCAAGGTTGGTTTTGATTAGTTTATGGTTTTGAAATAGAGGATGAGTCTTAGAGATGATTGGTTTAGAGGTTTATTACTCAGATGGTCTAGAGGTTAGGGATTGGGTGCAATATATTAAAGGAAAACTAAATAACTTGTGATAATGACAAAATAATTAGTTGATAGCTTGATAAAGAAGAATTCCATTGATGGAGATTGCTAATGATGATTACTGATGTTGATGATGATTGATGTTGATTGATTGACCTTCAAAACAAACTCTAACCTACAAAGATGATAAATGCATATGGTTCCTAATAATTGTAGATAAAAAGGTTGTAGACCGATCCCATTTCACCTCCTAAAGTTCACTTTTTATAGGAAATAAGGGGAGGTGGAAGGTTAGGTTCAAGACAGGTTTAAATCACATCTAAATTTAACTTAGGCATGTATTAACTCACATAAGATAATTATAAAAAAGCAAGTTGCAATTTATGTTAGTGTTAACTATTCAGGTGGTGGATAACTAATCGTTAGTGGTTGAGTTAACCATCAGTAGTCCCACTGACGATTGACAATTAGACCACTAACCATCAATGGTCATATTGTTGACTATCGATAGTTGAAGGTCAAAGGTTAAATTAGTTAAAATGGTGGATTTATCCAATTAGAGGTTTGGTGGGGTAAATGGCTAGGAGATGGTTCAAGGAGGTTAGGTTGTGACATGCATAACCATGGTGTGTGGTTTTTTGGTGTCTACATTTTGCCCCTTTTTGTTATATAGTTTGTATCATCAAGATATAAAACAAAAATAGATTATGGGTGTAGGTGAAGGTAAATTTTGGTTCAAGGTAATGGTTGCTCCATTTATGGGAGGATGTGTTCCCCCTCAAATCAGGAAGTGATGAGGTAAAACATAATCAAGTGTTGGTTTGATAAGTGGGTAGGTGGGTGAATAAGGTTGGGTATGATAGGTTAGGCATTAAAGTGAAAAAAAGCACATAAAATATGACTAAATGTGATAGTCAAGATTGTGTATAAATAATATTTCCATGATTGGTAAAAATTAAGGTCGATGCTAAGGGACAAGTGACTAGTGTATCACGTGACTATGTTTAGGTATGGTGGTTGGGTACACCTATTAATATCCTAGACAAAGTTAGTGTTTTTGTGGGTATCCAAGGTAGGAAGTGCTCCCAAGAAGACATAAGTGGGTCAAGTATATGCAAAGTGGCACATGTTAAAAAATTGGTCAACATGGCAATGTTTTCATTGTGGTCAAAGGACCAAGCAAGGTCATCACAAAATATGTGAAAGGTTGGGCCACAATGGCCAAGTCCAAGAGGGTTGGAGAAAGGCAATATTTAATGAGTCAATGGTTGATTGAGAAGGTAATCTCCTATGGTTGGGTTGGTATAGAAAGGTGATCTCCAATGGTTCAATGGTTAAGGGAAAATAAGCTACTCCCTAATGGGTTGACTCAAAAGGTCAAGTTTGGTGGAGAAAGGTGATCTCTTGGTTAGTTGTGTGGTGTTCAAATAGGTTGTCCAATTTGGTGTACCACACGGTTTGGAAAAAAGGTACCCCATTTCTTGGTGAAAGGGTGCAAATGTTGGTAGTTGAAGGTTCAAAGACTTGAAAATGAAATACATATGTCTTGACAAGTGTCATGAAAGGTAAAAGGAGGAGGTTCAACACTCTGACTGGCAAAGACCATAATGGCAAATTGGGGGCTTACAAACATAAACCCTTCATGCTTTACATTGTTGTTAGTTTATTGGTTAAAATAAATGGTTGGATAACATAGTGTCAAGTAAGCTCAAAGAACCCAAAAAAAGAGGGAGATAGGTGAAGATGGAACCTTCTTTTGAGACTAGTATATCTTTTCTGTAGGTTTTCAAAGAGTTAGTGTAAACGAGTCTATGTCATATAAAGTATAAATTGATCGATGCAAGAAGTCTACTTATGAGAGATGATTATGGAGTTCCAAAATTATTGATTTTATGAGATCTGATTCTAGATTTAAAAATTCTTTTGTTTTTGCATGTGGGTCATTTACTTATTTTGATTTTGTTTGGAGGGTTGGGGAATCTAGTCGATGTGAGAAGATTCCAAAAAATTGCTAGCTTTGACAAATTCTTTACTCAACCATCCTTTGAAGGAGTGGTCTAAGTTCATATACTTAGTTCAAATGATTTTGATATATGTCCTTCAAGGGAGTAATCCACCTTATGTTTTTCAACTTAAAATAAGTTTTCAATAGTTGTCCTTCAAGGGAGTAGTCTGTGAGTGCTAAGAATGACCTATTATTTATTTTTGACTTTTGATATTGCATTTTGCTTTTGTTTGATTTTTATTGACATAGACTTACTTATACATGCTCAAGAGGTTACCTTTATGAAGGAAAGACTAAGACCACATGAAGGTTGCATAGGTGAAAAAAATATTAGGTGGCAATGACCATGGGAACTGATCCCATAGAGAGATGGGAAGTACCATGAGAATCATGTCATGAATAGAGCCCTAGTACTAATAGTTCAAGATTAGGCTATGACTGTGATGGATAATCACATGATTCAATTGTAGTTGGTTGTGCCTAAAAAGAGGGAAATGAATGTGTTGTGAAATCAAGGGATGAGCTTAAATTAGACACAAGCTGACCAAGAACTTGGTTTAACAAAAGAACATGACATGAATGCAAAGCATTTAGGGTCTGAGTTCTGATATGCCCTAGATCCATGCTTGCATAAATGGTTAATGTTAATTAGGAGAGTGTATGTCCCCTAGTTACTTTCTAACACTTGATGAGACATGGAAAAGATTTGGGTTGACAAAAAGATGAGGTTGGTTAGGCGATAGTTTATTGGAAAAAGGTAATCTCAAATGGTTCATTGGGTGGTGGAGAAGGGTGATATCAAATTTTTAGGGGAGAAGCTAACTCTCAAATAGGTTGAGTATTGTCCAAATGGGTTACTGTAATTTAGTACACCACTTGGTTCAAGTTGGGTTGAGGGAGTAAGGTAATCTCAAACAATTTAGAGTTGGTTGGTTGGTTCAAGTTGGGTTGAGGGAGAAAGGTAATGTTTAAAAATTTAGAGTTGGTTGGTTGATAGGTTGAGGTAAAAATGCCAAGGTTTAGTTTGGTTAATTTTTAAGGTATGGTTTGGGTTGACAACTCATCAAAGCCATATAGAGGGAAAGTTCTCCCCACTTGCTCTTTCCATGGATGGTTGAAGATGGAAAAATGATTCCAATGTAAAGTCTTGTTTACTAACAGGGTTTAGGAGGGGTGAAGATGAATTCATCCACCATCCAAAAGGGGGTATTAGTTGTTAGTTGTTAGTGGTTAATAATTCATGTTTGTAGGTGGTGGTTCAAGAAAGATTGCCATTATTGTGCTATGGCAAGGAAAACATTGTTGGGTTATATTTGGATAGGTTTGAGGTACAGAAATGATGTTAGGATCATCATCCTGAAATAGAGGTGGGGTGGATAAGAGTGCCAAATTTTCCCAATGAAGAAGCTTAGGTGAGGTGTGGGTAGCTTGGATAAAAGGGTATCTAAGATTCAATAAATCTTGAATGGAAGGTTGTTGTTGATTTGTGTAGATAAATAAATTACTTACGGTTGGACTAAAATTTGGGTTGATCACAATTAATTGATTTAGTTTAGACGTTAGTTTGATTCGTTGAGGGCGATAGGATGGGTGGTTGATCCATCTTATTTGTTGGGTTTGCTTGTTTATTTGGTTTGTTTGGTAAGGTAAGGTGATAAATATTTGACCCTATTCAAAAGGGAATTGAACCAAAGACAATGTCATTAGGTAGATGAATACTAGTAGATTAAAGAGGAATTGAATGGGTTTGATTTTAATTTAGGTTCAGTTAGATTTAGTTATAGGTGAGATTTTTTGAGCTTGGGTTGGCTCCATTAAAAGGGAAAGTAGAAGAGGTGGGTTGGTTTCTCTAATGATGGTTTAAAAGGAAACTTTATGATCCCGAGTTTAGTTCAAAAAAAGGTCCTAAGTCATGATAAAACCTATTACACAATATATATCTCGTCAAGAGCTTTCTAGATATTTTTGTGATTTGCAAAAGGGACACCGTATGCTCGAGATATAGCTTTTTGAAGTTATCTTACAATAGGGAAATAACGTGTCAAAAAGTGATGTGGCATTATTTGCATGTGACAAGTGGACCAATCACCCATTGACACATGGTAGTCAGTTTTGTATATTCATGCAAAAAAATTGGTTGGTGTTTGGTTTGATTTCAGCCATCGATCTTTGACAAGAGGTCATATGGAGAGCTATGGGCCCCATTGACACATGGTAGTCAGTTTTGTATATTCATGCAAAAAAATTGGTTGGTGTTTGGTTTGATTTCAGCCATCGATCTTTGACAAGAGGTCATATGGAGAGCTATGGGCCCCATTATTGGCTCATTGGGGGCCCTCAGCGAGGGTCGACACACTTGATTAAGGAGGGGTGCCTCAGCCTCCATCTCACAATGCATTACATTTGACTTTTCTCTTAAATCATTATATTGAGCCCACTGGATGCATGTAAGATAATTAAATTGTATGTTTTTAAAACCTTGTAATTTTCCTTGGTAATATTTTACTTAACATTCTCCATACGCCACATGGGAGAACCAACTTACCATGGCCTTCCAACCACTTTGTCGAGTCTACATAACTTGAGATGTATGGAAACTGTGAGAAGTGCTAAGCCACATAGCTCGTGACCAATATTCCATGTACCACGTCATATGTCAAGTTAAAGAACCCTGAGAATGGGTCATGTAGACTGAAATGTGTGCCACATCTACCACGTCTTATGCCATGAGAAGAGGATTTCACGAATACCCATGCTAAGTATGGAAATGTAAGAAGAGGACATGGAGTTAGCGTATATGATAAAGTTGGTACTTAAACAAACAAAACAATGCTAAGTTAGGTGTCTCGAGCCCACCAAAAAGGGCATCAGTAGATTCAAAGGATGTTTCCAACCTATTAAAAGGACAACAAACCATTCCAACTTGCATCTGTGGGACTAAAAGATATGTATAAAGTGCCTAAATAGAAGGCTGAAGATTTGAACCACAGACCTGTCATGTAAAAAGGATAGGTCTTGACCGACCAAGATATAGACTTGGAAGTGTTTTAAAAGGAGCAAACTTGTATTTGAAGGTAAGCTTTTGGCTAACTATGTAAAGGAGAATTATAGACCTGTTTACAATATTTGGTTATTTTGGAGCCCTTAGAGGTCGAACAAGAGCTCGGAGTAAACTACAAACTTGTTTAGAATTATGATACATTATTTGTTGTATATTCATTTGCCCATTTTAGAGTTTTGGTAATGTCATTTTGAGCTATGAAATTTGTCAATTTTGATTTGGAGAAGCCTTTGCATGTGATTCAGGAAGGTGAAGGACGTGTTGAGTCAGCCAAGGTCTTCCAAAGGTCTAAAACACTTTTTTTTTGTAGAGAGTAGATCTATTTTGTTTATTATAATTATTATTTTGGCTTGCAAATCTAGCAACATTAATTGATCGATTTGATAAGAACCTGGGGACATAGGAATTCCAAACCCCATAAAAAATTTCTATGTTTTGATCGTTGAATTCATTTTTTCATTTCATTTTTAGTTAATTTGTAGATTATAATTTAGATTTTAATCAGAATGCAAAATTTGATCAGTTGATCATTTATGAGAAATTGAGTAAATCAAGAATTTGAAAAATCAGATAGTTTTAATGGATAATTGATGTGAACTTTCATTTCACCTTTATTTTATTTTGAAACTTGATTTGATTTAGTTTTTAATCATTCCAACATATTATAAGATTATAATTTTTTGCTTCCAATTCAGTTTAAATTTTGGAATTGAGAACTTAAGAGATCTTGGTAAACATTTTTAAAAAAGTAGTGAAGTTCCTACTAGTGTTTACGGATCAAATTTTGGTATCAAAGCAGTTAAAAAGTAGGGTTAGCTTTTGATTGTGTGATTTGACAATTGCTTTAAATTTATTGGTTATCAATATCACTTGATTAGATTGTAGTGTACAATTGTGAAATCAGTGTGTTTGCAGGAAACCATGGAAAAGTTGTCACATAAAGCCAAGCTTGATGAGATTGAATCATATAACCAACATATCCAGGAAGAGAATGCTTTCCTAAGAACTCAATTATACTCCTTGGATGAGGAGATTATCCATTTTAAATCAAAGCTTGAATCTAACCATGAGCTCTTGATCAAATTACAGTGTGGTGAGACAAAGAAGGTGATACCTTCTACTTCATATGTAGAGACTATGACTGAATACACTGTAAGTTATTCACCAAGTAATTCATATTCTTCTTTCCATTCATATTCAGATTCAAGTAATGATGCTTTTGGTAGTTTTGAACAACACAATAAGGGTATAGGATCCAAATTATTAATGAAAATGGGCTTTAATGGAAGTGGTCTTATTTGAGATGGCCAAGGAATTACTAACCCAATACAAGTAGAGCATAGATCTCTTCATGTAGGTTTGGGTTACACTAGTGAGTAGGTGGATATTGAAGAAAATTCCTCCATGGCTAAAGGAAGACAAGCTTCTGATAGCAAAGGACTAAGGCCACTAGTAGAGCATGAGTAGTGTAAGAGGACATGCAAATGAGGTATTGAGATTCCACCTCCTAGTTCCTACACTAGATTTAGCACTAAATCTTCTGATCCACTTTTTATATTTAAGAATTTTGGATTTAACATTTAGAAGATGATGTAATCATTTCCTTGCACCTTTTTTGCGATGCATAACCATAGTGTTGCATTTTGTTGGAAGAGACATGCTTTGATTAAGCAGATTGTAGGAGTTAAAAATCATTCTCGACATGGCAAAGTGAGAAGAGGTAAAAGGGAGACCTCACCTAAGAAGGTTTTATTCACTCATTGCCATATGAGTGGACATCATATTGATCATTGTTTTAAACTTCAATCATCTTCTCATTCTATAAATGGTAAAACTAAGATGATTTATCAAATTGTTAATAAGGTCAATGAAGTTAAATCAATCCATAATGATGTTAAGGAATCCACTAAGGAAATCAAGTTAACCAGGTAAAAAAATTTGATTAAGTGGATTAATAATGCACTTGTTTGTCAAAGCATTGTTAAAGAATTCTGTTAAGGGAAAGAACAAGCTTTGATGATGCATTAGTAGAGCTTGTGAGAACACTTCAAGATAGGTTTATCATTTGAAGTATTTCAATTCTCACCTTATGTTTAATATCTCTACATTTTTAGAATCTCCAATTTATGTTGAGCGAGTTATTTGTAAGACTCGAACTCATTTGATCAGTTGGAGATAATAGTAGAATGCATGTTGTAGATTGAGTTAATTCCCTTACAACACTTGTCTCTTATTTGACTACTATTTTAAGAATGTATCTATTTTTGGCACATGGATGTATAGATGCATTATAAAACTCTATAGGCATCTTTGGATGTTAGGCAATATACACTTTGTGTTATTTGAATTTGCTTAGCATATAAGACCCATACCATGGCATTGTATTACAACATGTCCATATCATTTATTGTATGTTTTTAGCATTAAGAAACTTGTTTTTTAGTTACATTGGGAATTGTTTTAGTTCATCGCTTTACAATATGTGACATGGGTAGATAGTTTTGGTATGTTGTGATCAATTTATTGGTAGTTACAGATTCCTTTACTCATGCCATATGTAGGCATTTTCACTTGAGTTATGAATCATTTATTTTTATAGTGTTTATCTCTTGCTATGATTGGGTTCTGTTTGATGTGATATAGTAGATGAGTTATCAATTTTCAAGAGATAGTAGACTTTTGGAGACCAAAAGCCTCTTTTGTAGGGAGGTGTGATTTGGAATTCAGTTCAAAAAAAGGTGCCAAGTCATGATGAAACCTATTCCACAGTGTAGATCTCATCAAGAACTTTTGGGTGCTTTTTTAAGTTTGCAAAATGGATACCGTATGCTTGAGATATAACTTACTGAAGTTTTCTTGCAACATGTAAATAACATGTCAAAAAGTGACATGACATTGTTTGCAGGTGACAAGTTGACCAATCAACCATGATATGTGGTAGTTAGTTTTGTACATTCATGCAAAAAAATTGGTTGATGTTTGGTTTGGTTTCAGCCATCAGTCTTTGATAGGCATTTGTACGAAGAACCGTGGGCTTCACTATTAGCTCACTAGGGGCCCTTAGCGAGGGTCGACACACATGATTAAGGAGGGGTGCCTTGGCCTACATCTCATAATGCATTGCATTTGAATTTTCTTTTAAATCATTATATTATGCCCATTAGATGCATGTGGGATAATTAAATTATAAGTTTTTAAAGCCTTGTATATTTTATTGGTAATATTTTACTTACCATTCCCCATACGCCACATGGGATAACCAACTTACCATGGCCTTCCAACCACTTTGTTGAGTCCACATAGCTCACAATGCATGGAAACTATGAGAAATGTCGAGCCATATAGCTCGTGACCAATTTTCCATGTACCATGCCATATGCCAAGTTAGAGAACCTCAAGAATAGGTCATGCAGACCAAAATGCATGCCACATCTACCAAGTCCTATAGCTTAGTCATCAACCTCAAGATTGGAGACATCTACCCTGTCTTATGCCATGAGAAGAAGATTTCATGAATACCCATGCTAAGTATGGAGATGTGAGAAGAGGACATGGAGTTAGCATATATGCTAAAGTTGGTACTTAAACCAACAAACCCATGCTAAGTTGGGTGCCTTGAGCTCACCAGAAAGGGCATCAATAGATTCAAAGGATGCCACCAACCTATTAAAAGGTCAGGAAACTATTCCAACTTGCAAATGTGGGATTAAAAGATAAGTATAAAGTGATTATATAGAAGGCTGAAGAATTGAACCGTTGACCTCCCATGTAAAAAGGATAGGTCTTGACCAACCAAGCTACAAACTTGGAAGTGTTTGTAAAGAAGCGAACTTGTATTTGAAGGTAAGATTTTGGTTGACTGTGTATAGGAGAATTATATACCCATTTACAATATTTGGTCATTTTGGAGCCCTTAGAGGCCGAACTAGATCTTGGAGTAAACTACAAACTTGTTTATAATTTTGATACACTTTGTGATGTATATTCATTTGCCCATTTTGGAGTTTTGGTAAAGTCATTTTGAGCTACAAAATCTACCAATTTTGATTTGGAGAAGCCTCTATGTGTGATTCAAAAAGGTGAAGGATGTGCTGAGTCTACCAAGGTATTTCGATGGTCTAAAACACTATTTTTGTAGAGAGTAGATCTATTTTGTTGATTGTAATTATTATTTTGGCTTGAAAATTTAGCAACATTAATGGATCGATTTGATAAGAACTCAGGGATGTAGGAATTTTGAACCCTATAAACAATTTGTGTGTTTTGATCTCTGAATTCATTTTTGAATTCTAGTTTCAATTGATTTGTAGATTATAATTTAGATTTTAATCAAAATGCAAAATTTAATCATTTGATCATTTATGAGAAATTGAGTAAATTAATAATTTTGAAAAATTAGATGGTTTCAATGGATAATTGATGTGAACTTTCATTTCACCTTTATTTCAGTTTTGAAACTTGATTTGAATCAGTTTTTAATCATTCCAACATCTTATAAGTTGAGAAATTTTTGATTCCAATTCAGTTTAGATTTTAGAATTGAAAACTTAAGAGATCTTGGTAAACATTTTTAAAAAAGTAGTGAAGTTCCTACTGGTGTTTACAGATCAGTTTAGAAGGCTCTTCTTGGTCAACAAGTGGGTGGTTTAAGGTTGATTCTTCCTTAGTGATGATTTTGAAATGAATTTGCAAAGGGTGCACTTAGTTAACAAGTGGATCAATTGGGGTTTTGATTATGGTTTCCCTAGTTATATTGCCCTAAATACCACATCTAATGAAGGGATCTTATTATGTTGAGGGATTTGGTCATGGGATTGCACAATAATGGGTGTAGAAAGAGGTTCAATGATTTATTGATTGAATAAATTCAAGGCTAGGTTGGGGGAAACACATAGAATATTTTTTGGAATCTCCTTTTGATCGATAAAGTTTTAGATGACCGTCTTAAAAAACCCACATCTATCTATCACATGTCTATTTATACGATGATACATATAAAACTCATTCTCTATGAACCAAATGGGTTTGACTTGAGGGAGTGTAATGACATAAGCCCGTAAACATTTGTCAAGGGTTGAGGCATATGATTTCCCCAATGGGGTATACTACCTAGGAAGAGGGTGCACTAATGGCTCTTGAGGTTACAAGCTAATTGGTTAGTTTGGTAAAGTTGGTTGGTCAAATAAGTTTGGTCAATTTGACAAGTTTGAGTGATTTTATGGGTTGGGTATGCTTGATAAGGTTGGTAGGTTGGAAATTTTCGGTCGATAGTTATTAGATTGATTTGGTGAGGTTGGTTGGTTTAATAATATTTGTGGGTTTGAAAAGTTTGGTTGGATAAGGTAGATAAGGTAAGTTTGTCTGAGATGTTGGGTAAGGTTGAGGTATTTGATGGATGTGACATGTTTAATATGGTACATAAGTTTGATATGGTTGGGTGGTCTAAAAAAATTGGTTAGTTCAATATGGTAGGTTGATAGTTATTGGCTGGATTTGATGGGGTTGAGAAGGTTGAGAAGGTGGGTAAAGTAGGTTGGATTGATAGGTTTGATAACATTGGTAAGGGTGATAAGTTTTATTAGTTAGAAATTTTTCTTGATAGTTATTGGTTGGACGATTATTAGTTTGATTTGATGAGGTTGATAAAGTAGGTTGATAGCAATTGGGTTGATAGTTGTTGGTGGTATAACTAGGGGGATAGACCGAGTCTTGGTCTTGAGGTAAAGAAAGTTGCCACAAATTAGGTATAGGTGATTGATATGATGTTTGAGGTAGGTGATAAGAAGTTTTATGTGGTTGAGTTAATTGATATGATGATTGGGATGGGTAACCCAAAGATTGGTGAGTTTGAGATAGTTGAGGTGGGTTATGACAAGGGTCTAATAAGGGTTGAAAGGTTATTGGTTAGTTGAGGAGATGATCAAGTAGTTGTTTATAGTTTGTTAATTGGTTATAGTTGGGGTTAAATTGATTTCCATCAAGGTTGGGTTGGTTATAAGTGAGGTTGGACTGATTTTAGGTCAGGTTAGGTTGATTATAGGTGAGTCTATGTTAGTTATAGGTGAGGTTGTGTTAGTTATAGGCATGGTTGGGTTGATTGTAGGTAAGGTTGGATTGGTTGTAGGTAGAGTTGGGGGTTTAAGTGGCTCTTGATGTAAGGTAATGTTCTAAGGCAAGAGGGTTATCTTCTAAGACTCTAATGAAGTTAGGATTTCCTAAAGAGAATATAGATGGGCTCCCCATTAAACAAGGCAACATAGATGAGGTAGGTGAAGGTAAGATTGTAGAAGGTTACCAAAAAGAGTTAGATTCCTCACAACTCAAATAAAGAGAAATCATTAAAATGATCAAATAAATCTAAACACACACTATAAAGTATGTTAAGCCTAGAGGTTAGTTTTAATCTCACTTTTGTTTTATGCCTTAAGTTATAAGAAAGTGTGATAGAATTTGGCTTATAGGTCAGGTACTATAGAAGTAGTTGATGGTTGGTTTTGGGTTGTTTGGGTACTCAAAATAATGTATATTGGAATTAATACATGGCTTGGTATTGGGGCATACCCCCTTACTTCACGATCCCAAAATAGTAAGAGTGTCAAGCACTTAGCCAATATATATTGATATCCAAAGTTTATAATCAACTAGAGAGCTGAGTTGGTTCTCCCCTAGGTGATGACCTCTAACTAGGATTTTTGGGAAAGAGTAAGGTGACCACCAGGTGATAAAATCTCAGTCGGGCCTTATCTAAAATTGTTTTGATGTTTGATTGATGAAAGTGGTTTGGCTAGTGTGTGCAACAAAAGTGGTGCCATGATAAGATTATTATGCTTTAATTCAAAGTGAATTAGTGTTAAAAGCAAGCAATGGCTACAATTTATTTTAAGCCAAAAATAAATTTTAGTTTCAATTATGAGTAAAAATAGAGAGAGAAGAGCATACAAATGCAAATAAAAATGTGAGTAAAGACACTAGGTCCCATTGGGCATGCCAGAATGTGATACTCAAAATTTGATTTATTTCCTCATGAAGTGAGAGTAAAAATGAAAAAAAAAGGATAAGGTTGGTAGAACCTAGATTTGGTTTATGCTCCATGACCCAAATGGTTTTGAAAGCTCTTCTTTGTCTTTGGAGGATGACCTACATAAGAAAGAGACTATAAAATGGTTGTGCTAATTAGGTAGGAAGGTGGATTGCCTAGCAAGATATATCCAAGAAGTACATGACTCCCTTGGAGGCTATCAATACACCTTTTAAGACACTTTAATTCTAATAAAATAAGGTTGCTTAATAAATATGAGAGTAATTAATTTAGGTGAAATAAATATTATTCAAAAGAAATGCTTAGATTAACAAACTAATATTAAGGTGAATACCGAACTATCAAAAACTTGGTTTAGGTTAGGGTCATGTTACTATTTTTGGTCTATATTATGATAGAGGTCAAGAAAACAAAGTTCTGGTTGAGGTTGATAGGTGGTAGGTGATTTCTAGTTTTTGGTCTGATAGTGACCATCGGTGGTTAGGTTGACCATCGATGGTTGAGCTGACTATTGGCAATAAGATAGCCAACCATCGGTGGTTAGATCGCTAACCATTGGTAATTATTATTAGTCTAGTCTAGGTCAAATAGATTAATTAGGTGAGGTTGATTGATTTGGTTCAAGGTTGGTTTTGGTTGGCTGATGGTTGTAAGACAAAGGGTGAGTCTTAGAGATGATTGGTTCATATTTTGATTGCTTATATGATCAAGAGGTTGGGGATTAGATGAAACATATAAAAGGAAAACTAAATAACTTAGAAAATTTACAAAATACTTAGATGATAGTTTATGAAGAATAAGTCCATTGATGGATATTGATGGTGATGATTGTTGATGCTAATGCCAACTGATGTTGATTGATTGACTTGCAAAAGAAACTTTTACCTATGAAGATGATAAATATAGATGGCTCATGATAATTATATATAAAATGGTTGTGGATCAATCCCTTTTCACCTACTAAAGTTATCTTTTTATAGGAAAGAAGGGGAGGTGGAAGGGTAGGTTTAAGAAGGGTTCAAATCACATCTAAATTTAACTTGGACATGTATTTAATCGCACAATCTAATTATAAAAAATCAATCTATTTTTGATGTTAGAGTTAATTATTCAATTAGTGGATAGTTGACCGTCAGTGGTCCCACTAACCATTAGTAGTTAGATCATTGACTAACAGTGGTAAAATTGTTGACTATCAATAGTTGAAGGTCAAAGGTTAAATTATTCAAAAGGGTGGGTTTAGCCAGTTGGAGATTTGGTGGGGTAAATGGCTAAGAGATGGTTCAAGGAAGTCAAGTTCTAATATGTAGAATGATGGAGTATGGTTTTCTAGTGTCTACTTGAATCTTCCAAGTTAACTGGTAAATATTTACTTTTGTTCATCATACTTTGTAATTTATTTAAAATAACTTGAAATTCAAACAATTTGTTGATGGATTCGAGTGTGAAAGTACCCATTTCAATCTTTGTCTAAAGTAAAGATGTAAATTCTTAAATAATAGACACCATAGGAAGAATTTCCTGAGAATCATTTTTAACTTCATAGGCAAGCTCTCCAATTTTATTTGCAAGATATAACATCTTATTATCACACATATCTTCATCTTCTTTAAGATATTTAACTAGATTCTCAAGAACTTATCTTTTATTCATCATAGCTTCCCTATATTCAATGAACATTTTCCTATTTGGAATGACCTTATGATTAACCAAAAGCTCCAATTTGAATTTATGTAGTTGAATCCATTTACTAATATCCTTTTCACTCAATTCCAAATCTTGAGTGAGTGTTTTAATTATTTTCTAAATTTTTATTTTCAAATCACTTAGGTTCTTCAAAAATCCAATGATAGAATGCAACCTTTGAGTACCCTGTGTAGTTAATCTCTCAATCTAGGCACTGATTGCATGACCCTGATATCCAATTTTCTCTATATGTTGAATGGATTGTTTAGTATTTTCATGCATAATAGGATCAAAAGACTTAGAAGGTTGGGTGATATTTAGTAAAGCAGAGGTTAATTATTCTACTTGTACTTTGAGTTGATCCTTGATCTTCTTGTCTTTATTATATCTCTTGATTAAGGAAGCCATTACTACCTAAATCTCTTCCTTCACCCTTTCATGGTTTTGTTTCCCAAGATATTTTCATCCTACTACATATTTAGGCACTTGAATATCTTCAATGTTAATATCTTTAGAAGAAACTATAACTTCGACATACTTGTGCCCAGATTCAAATATCACCCTTGACATAGTTGATGAAAATCAAAGTCTTTCGATGCCACTGCTCACTTCTTTTTCTTAGGTTTTTGTTAAATTACCCAAGGAGGAAGAGGAGATCTATCTCCCTAGGTAGAGGATGTTAAAGCTTGGGATACTTGGGAAGGGACAGTGGATTGTGAAGTAAGTGGAATGGAAGGTAGTGTGATGGAGGTATCGGGTAATGAGGTTGGAGCTAATGAAATTGTAGTAATAACAGGTGGAGTTTGGGTTGGAGTAACCACTAATGTAGTTCCTATTACATATTAGACACTGGAGTGATAGGAACCTAAGTTATTGTCTTTGAAGAAGGTATAGACATAAATTTGTCCATTTTTGTTGGGTGAAATCTAAATTAGTTGGGGATCCCATTGACTTCGAAGGATTGGGGAGATTTGACAATGAATTAAAAACTTGGTCTAGTGTACCTTGTGAAGGAACCTAAAAAAATGTGGCACTAGGAGGTGAATGTGGTAGTGAAAGAACAACTTGAGAAGGAATAGGATCAATTTGTATAGTGGTACTCATGAGATGAACTATGGAAAATGTTACTTGTAAAACCATGGATTGAGAAGCTTCAGTCATAGGAACCTTTGATTGAATAGTCTCTATTTAAATAGTTTGTTGAAGCATTGGCTGAGACACTTGTGATGTTGTTGATTGAGGTGGTACCTCCCTTGTGACTAGAATTTCTTTTTTTTCCACTTGAGCACTTTCCTTGACACTTGCTTCTTTGTCTTTCCTCTTTCCTTTACTAAAAAGTACAAATTTTGGATTCTATTTAGAAGTAGATGGCTCCTCTTTATTCTTGGTTCTCAAATCCTCTCATTTTTTATAAGTCTCTTCATCATACTCTTCCTTAGAACCAAATTTAAATTGTTTTAACTTGATTCCTTTAGATTCTAGCCAAGCATTAGTTCTTGCAATAATAGGTTGAAATCTATCTCTAATAGAAGTGGATTCTTTAACTAACCATTGGATGGGAGGGAGAGGAGTTGAAGCCACTTGATTTTCCTCATACGAAGAATCCAATATATTCCCATCATCTATCAAATCCCCAAGAATATTTTCCAATTCTAAATTGACAATCTGATCAACAGTAAGGTGACTATAATCAAGTCCCCTTATATCTTCATTAGTTCTACATTCTACCCACAATATTTAATTTTGTGCACATGGGTGATATTATGTTTGAGATTCTCCTTCATCATTATGTAATCAAAGTTTTCTCTACTTTTGAATTTTTTAAGCATAATCCACTGCAATTCAGTTTCTATAGTCTCAAACTTTGGAGTAGTGGAAATTTAAAACTTTTCTTGTGAGCATCTGATTTTTTTCTATGCATGTTCATCACTTGTATGCACATCTCCATTAGCATTAGTTTATGACTTAGGTATCTAGGTAGCATGTAAGGTTTTTTTATCAAATCCTCATACTATGATCTATGTAAAAGTTGGGAATTATAAGAAATACATCCAACCTTATTGACCTGTGCCCATGCCTGATCTGAAACTCTCCTTTTTTCAAGTTCTTTCTAAAAAGTTCAAATGAATTTATAGAATAAATCATTATTAACTCTCATGTAATTCTTGACACTTTCTTTTATAGTTAGCTATGGATAGTGCTCATATACAGGAACATTTTTCCTTTCACCAATAGAATTTAAACCTAAGAAATACTTCATACTAGCTACATATGAGGTGCAATGGGTTCTTTTCCTAATCTTTGTCAAAATTCAAAAATATCCACATGAGAAATATTTTAATACCTAATTTGATCCACATTTTAATCAATTAAGGATAAGGATATGAGGTGTAATGGGTTCTTTTCCTAATCTTTGTCAAAATTCAAAAATATCCACATGAGAAATCTTTTTATCCCTAATTTCTTACTTGTACTTCATTGTCTTCTTGTTTGGAGAAATGTTTGACATTGATTAGATAGCTTCAAGTAAGAAAATTTGATTATCAAGAGTTATTATTTTTTGTAATTTTTGGGAAACATGTAGTTAAAAAAATATCTAAATTGCACGATGGGTTGACCACTTTGGTGTAATTTGGATAATTTTTTCTGAACTGCACAAGAAATGTTTAGGTGTAGTTCAAAGAAAATTCTCCAAACTGCATGAGAGAGTGAGGAGGTTTCAATGTAAACTTACATTCACTTCAAATAATTTTCTCTAAAGTGAATCTAGTTACATTTACTTCAGAGAAAAATCTCTAAAGTGCATTGGGGATGAACTTTGTAATTATGCACTTTAGAGAATTTTCTTTGAAGTGCACCAGGTGATGTGCACTTCAGAGAAAATTCTTTGAAATACATAGGGGAGAATGTGCAATATGAACTTTAAAGAATTTTATTTGAAATGCATTGAGTGAGCTTTGAGGATCACTCCTCCATGCATCTTGAAGAAAATTCTTTGGAATGCACACAGAGTGTTGGTGTTTAAAAAAGGTTTTGGGGAAAAATAAAATCAAACCTTAAAACAAAAAACTAGAATAAAAATAAAAACATAAAAAATGAAGAAAATGAAACATAGACTTACCTAAAACAAGATGAAATCTAAAAAATGAGGTGTTTTTTAAACATGAAGACAATCAAACCATAAAATTCAATTGATCATGAGGGTAGAGAAGTAATATGTGCATGAGCTCAAAAATGGTGACTAAGAGGTACACTTGAGCTCAAAAATGGTGAAGAGATATAAATAAATGGTTAAAATAAAATTACTTGGGTTAAATATATATAAAGGGTAATTAATATAAAATTAATTGCTATCATGATGTTGGGTTGCATGTGTGAGATCAAATAAATTCTCTAAATTTGCATATGAAATGTTAATAAAATTCTTTGAATTTGCATATGCAATGTTGGAAAAATTATTTGAATTTGCATATGTGATGTCAAGAAAATTATCCAAATCAACACAAATAACATGAAACACATGCAAAGTAAGGATTTTTTTTTTGACTTTTCATAGAAAGAAACAAAGTGTAGTTTGAAGAAAAATCTTTGAACTACATAGGATGCAAAATTCCCTCAAAAGATAAACTTTCTTGGGGGAAAAAATGAAAAGAGTTAGAGATTAGCCTCATTTTTCATGCTTAGAAATAATTATCTATGAAATAGACAAGCTTTTTAGGGGTTATCCAATGAATTGAGCTTGCTAAAATTCAAGGATAACAGCTAGCTCCTATTGGGGAATTTCCCTCAAGCATTCTTGGAAATGAAATGCTTGAAGGAAAAACAATCCCATAACTCTAAGTGTGATTCTCCATTGGGCCATGGAGTCAAGTGATAGAAAAGATGAAAAATAAAACAAAAAAGAATATAAAATGTATAAACTTATATGTAACTTTACTGAGTGAAAAGCTTTAGATATTGCCTACTATAGGGAAACATTAATGGTGTTGCAGCCAGGTATGATAAGAATAAATAGTGTTCTCCACTGAGTTGATGAATGAGAAAAGGAACCTTCCATAGAGAATCAAAATTTATATGCATTCCTTTTGGTTCTCTTCTTTTGTCCCACAAGAGGACTAGATCCCCAACTCAGAATTCTCATGATTTAGCTTTCTTTTCAAAAAGTTATTTGATGTGACTTTGATCTTCACTAATATGATCCACTACCTTTGTATGTTTCTCCTCTATCTTGGTGAAGTACATAATATTATTTTCTAAAGAGATTACAAACATTTCATTTTCAATTGCCCTAGCCAATATGAGAGCAGACAACTCTAATGTCATGGGTATTTATGCATTCAATCCATACAAAAGTTGAAAAGGATGCATACCAATCACTCATTTAGGGGTGATACAATCAGCCCAAAATGCATCATATAAAGTTTTATGCCACATTACTTAATTATATTCTACCAACTTCCTAATGATAGTCACCAAATTCTCACTACTTGACTCATTTTGACCATTCCCTTGAGGGAAGTGGTCATAAGTATGAGACAAAATGATCCCATAGTCAAAACAAAATTAAGTCATCTCATGGATGTGAAAAAAACATCATTATTAGTTACAATTTTGTTGGGAACACCAAATCTCATGATGATATTCTCTTTGAGGAAGTTACAAACAACCTTTGGAGTGGCATGTTTGGTTGGAATTACTTTCACCCACTTGGTAAACTAATCTGTAGTCTTGAGAACATAACTATGACCTACACTTGAAAATGGGTTCACTGCACTAATGAAATTTATAACTCATTGTTGAAAATATTCTTTAATGACTATCAACTTGAGGGGTAAGGCTGCTAACTTGGGGTTTCCCACAAAATACTGATAGTTATCACATTTATGCACCCAAGTGTATGCATCTTAAAATGTGTTGGATAATAATATCTAGCCCATAAGATCTTATGAGCTATGGCCAAGGCTAAAAAGTTTCCTCCATAAGCCAAATCATGGAAATATTCCAACAACTTACCTTGTTGTGCCTTATCTACACATCTTAGAAAGATTCCATCAATGTTCTACTTATACAAACCATTATCCCAAAGGATGAAATTTTTAGCCTTGAGCCTGATTGTCCTCTTCTCTTTATGAGATAAATGTTCTAGACACTCTCTGTATTGAGGGAATAAGCAATGTCAAAATACCATCCATCCATTGTGCTTATAGGAAAGACCATGGGAAGTTTTTTTGTATCTCCTTCATTGGTGGGTACTTCTTCTAAATTGGTCTCTATCATAAGTTGACACAAACCTTTTCCATGCACAATTTTGTAGGCTTGATCTCCATATCATATTCTTGGATTTTGGTAATCCAATTACCTCTTTTGCCTCCAAAATCTTATTGAGTCAAAATAGACTTAATAGTATAGTATGGTACTAGTACAATGTTGTGAGAATTGAGGAGGTAATATCTGAAATGCTTAACTAATTTCACCATAGCATACACATGTTTTTACATGGATGAGTACTTGAGCTCGTGAGCCTTCAAATGGTAGCTCATGAATGTTATAGGATATTCAATCCCCTCTTCATTTAGTTGTACCAAGATGGTGGATAAGGTATACTTAGAAGCATAATTATACATAATGAAGTTCTTGGTATAATCAAGGCAAACTAGGATATGAACAAGTATGATGTCTTCCTTAACTTCAAGAAAAGCATTTCCTCCATACACATTCCAATAGAAATTTGATTTTCTTTTTATCATATCGACAATGTGGTGTGTCTTTTTAGCAAAGTTAGGAACAAATATTTGTAAAAATTAAACTTCCCAAAGAAGGAATGTACTCCTTTCTTACTTGATGACACAGTAAGATTTTGAATTAACTTGACCCATTCATGATCAATTTTGATTCCTTCCTTTGATACAATATGTCTAAGGAGCTTACCTTCTGTAATCCCAAAAATAGATTTCTTGGGGTTGAGAGATATCCCATGTTTATGGCATCTTTCAAGTACTTGCTACAAATGGTCATAATGATCTTGGTGATTTTTTGAGAAAATGGTTAGATCATTTAGATATACTACAATGAACTTACTAATAATATCTCAAAAATCCAAATCCATAACCCTTTAAAAGGTCACACCAACATTGATCAATCTAAAAGGCATTATGTGATATGCAAAAGTGCCCCATGGAGTATTGAAGGCTGTCTTATGTTGATATTCATCACGAATGTCCACTTGATTCTATCCTAAGAAACCATCTAGCATAGACAACATCTTTGAACTAGTCACAGTTTGCAATACTTGGTCCACTACTGGTAGTTGGTAATTAGCCTTAAGTGATAATTAATTCAAATTCAGGAAGTCAACACAAATGTGTATCTCTCCATTATTTTTCCTCATAGGAATAATATTTGGTATCTATGTGGACTGATGTATGGGAAAGATAATGTGAGCATTTAACATCTTTTGGATTTTAGTGAGAATAGTACTTGAGATTTTAGGATTATACTATCTTTATTTCTATTTATGAGGTTGAGATCCTGGTTTGAGAGGAATATCATGTTGCACCTCCTTTGGTCAAAAATAT
The DNA here is from genome assembly GCA_037957365.1 of Torreya grandis. Taxonomy (NCBI): domain Eukaryota; kingdom Viridiplantae; phylum Streptophyta; class Pinopsida; order Cupressales; family Taxaceae; genus Torreya; species Torreya grandis. Next base: position 333,837 of record JARHVA010006762.1, on the reverse strand, counting down.
TTAATATCATCATATGAATATGTTAGTACATCAATGTACCAGCACATAAGTCTCACCAACTATTCTCTTTACTCTAATGAGTAACATTTCCCAATATTTATCATCTCATGGTCACTCTCTATTCCTATATTAACTTGCTCAATTTTTGCAGATGAATCTAATTCTAATTGTTGGAGTTTAATGAATCAATCACATGTATCAAAAAGTTTCTCTAAAGATACCAACACTTTGGGTATCTTATTCCCTTCTAATTTCAAATTTTCCTCACCAGTTTCCTCATTAAATTTAGAAATTGATTCTTAAGGAGTGGAATCACTTCCTTCAAAATACAACTCACTGAAATTTTCCACCTTCTCCAAGAATGAGATGACATGCTCATCATTATTGAAAACTTAACAATAGTTGACATTGTCAGGAACACTAGGCCAGCAAACCAACTCAATAGTATACTTATTTCCTTGGAAATATTTGTGAGGAATTAAGAGAGTGGCTGAAACAACCAATGAATTAGCTCTATCATTATATTATCTTATAAATTTTGATATATTTATAGCATCAAAACTTTATATGCAATCCCAAACATGATTGTGGTAATTCTTTGGCCTTTCATTCTTATTTTGATATATATTCCTGACTTGATAAATGATTATCTTAGCATCACCTTGAGCATGAAGGTTTTATATCCTTTTATTCTATGTAACCTCCATTCCTAACAACAAGGCTTCATACTCAACAATATTTCTAGTGTTGTCAAACTACAACTTGAAAGAGAAAAGGAAGATTTTTTATTTTGGGGATACGATAACTATCTCAGCTCCAACTCTAATTGAAGAACAACTGTCATCAAATTATAAAATCCAAACATCATTTAAAATTTCAACTCTGAAAGTTTCAAGATCGAAAACCTCTTCATCTAATGTGGATGATTCATCAATTTCCTGATCTTTTTCTAAAATGTCATTTGAAGATATTGGATCTTCATCTATAGTCAATAAATATGTACCCATTCCAAAATTTTCTAAAAGGATATGGGCTTTGGGGTCCTAAGTCTTTGTAATAGTATACTTTGCTTGATTCTTTGGGTGAAGTTTTTTCATAACACCCTTCATAGGTATCCTAACCTTAGACAAATCCATGTTGGTCTCACCACCAACATCTTTACAAAATTGCATCCTAACAGAACCCCATATGAGGCTAGAACATTAGCCACTAGAAATATCATATTAATCTTTTTCTTTGGAAAAGTAGCGAATGAAAATTGTGCATCCTTGATTTGGCCTATAAGAGGTACTTGTTTGGTTTCCATTGAGATTCAATGGCCAATATTTTTTTTCAAGGTTAAGACAAGACATTAGCCACCTTAGTAGGCATCACATTCTTGGAAGCACTTGAATCAATAACATAATTACTAAGATTATAACCATTGACAAATAGGGAAATATAGAAAGGTTCTATTTTTCTAGAGTTAGATGTAGGAGTTACAACCAAGTTATTTTGATTTTTTCTTGACTTAGGGTCAATTGGTATACTCTTAGCTGAAGTCTGATTAGAATTGATCCCTTTACTTTTTACAAATTTTTCCAATCTTTCAAATTGGTCAGGATTTGATTCGAAGTACTCAACCTCTAAAATTTGGATTTTAATCTTCTTAGCATGATCAATGATATCAAAATCTAGATATGGGGTAGCTGAAGAAGACAAGACATTTTCATTTTCATGTTTTAGATTTTGGGCACTGGGTTTAGATGTTGAAGGAAAAGAGGTAGAAATATGAGTACTTATTTATTTGTCTACCACCTTATCCTTTGGTTGAACTAGAAAATGAGTTCCTCTTTTGTAAATTATAACCTCAATTCATGGTTCATACTTGGAATTTATTTTATCAATATTTTGTTATTGATTCAATTGATTTTATGAATAGGTAAAGATGGCATAAGATTCACCTCATATATCTTCTTATTCTTCTTCTTCTTCAATGTTTATAAACTTGATATTGGAGTCACTAGCTTCTCCTTCCTCATCTTCGGTGAAAGGAGTTACCTCTTCTTCTAGAACATATTCTAACTCTTGAACATCATCATTTTTAGATTCTAACCAATTGACTGTTGCATTATCCAGAGGTGCCTCCAATGCAATCCATGCTTATGGTGAAGGAACCTTATTTTTATTTTAATTTCTTAGAACATTGTTGGAATAATTAGAAGCATTTGTGTATGTCCTCCTTGGGACATATTTGTATGGAAAAAATGACAGACCTTGAGACATTTACTTCTTAAGTGCTAAAAATTCATTTGCTAGCTTTTGAACCATAGGATCAGTAGTACTAGTATGAGATGAATTTGTTAAAGGCTGCCCTCTAGACTTAATGGAATTATTTATTACCTTTCCTAGCAGAATTAAATCATCTTCTATTTCAGTGGCCAAACTTTGAGCAACATCAAGCTCATTTGGATCTACTCTTCATAAAAGAAAACTCACTTTTGATAATTTAAAATTGATGAAGAAGAACTTTAGATTCTCAAGTGTAGGTCGAGCAATTGTTGAGATCATATTCCTCAACTTGTTAAACTTTGCCACAAACTTACACATGGGTTCATATGGTTCTTTCTTCATTTGTGTAAGTTGAGCCAACAAGGCATGAGAATTTTTTTGTAGGCTTGAACCTTGCCTTAAACTTAGTCTTGAGCATGGCCTAATTGGTGATATTTTTGGTTGCAATATGATAAAACCAATCAGAAACAATGCCTTGGAGTGTTTATATAAACAATCTGACAGAAACATCTTCATGTTCCACTCCAAGAACTCCACATGCAATGTAGATTGAAAAAATATGTTAATTTAGATGTTGCTTACCATCACCATAAAATTTAGTAAATTTTTTCCATGAGCCACACAATAGTTCATGAGATGGTGGTGCCAAATTCAATGGACCAAAAGCAGTCCCCTATGGACCTTGAACAACCATTCTATTTAGATTATAGGGAGGAATAAAAAATCCCTAATAATGAAAAATAAGCAAGACCCTACAAATGCTGGAAGTTTCTCCTAGTATGGGAGAACCTATATTTTTAGGTGGAAAACTTCTTGTATGATGAAGTGACCTTACATGTGCTGAAAGAAAATTGAAGTTGTGTTCTTGCAATAACTCAAATGTTAGATCAATGAGTCTTGCTACCATTATACAATGAGTGTAGGTTTGTTCTACTAGAATTTGAAAGTACTCAGAAAGAAAAGAGATTAAATACAACAAAAAAATAAAAAATAATACGGTGTTAGTCTTATCTAAATCAAATGAGTGTAGAGCTTGGTTGCTTGTTCATTTCCCCAACAGAGTCACTGAAATTTTTTGGGTGAATATTTTGTTACTGACAAAATGGTTATTTCAACCATAGTGTGATGGGATAAAAATCTCCTCAAGACAAGGGGAGGCTCCCTTTTATTGTTAACTAACACAACACTTAATTATTTACACTTATTTACAATAATTTTATCATAGTGGGTGTTGTCATATCATCCAATTCTCTTTTTTTAGAATTGATGTTCAATCACAAACTTCCATTTTTTTTGATATACTTTTAAAATATAAGATTACTTGATGAACCAAATATAACCGATATTCAGATTTGTTAGCCAAAGGATTAACAAAAATAATACCAGTAGAGTAAACTTAAATTATAGAATAAAGTAAAGCCCAGAGTCTTCACCTTATTTCCAACAAAGATTAAAATTATCAAATAAGAATAACTAGCAGCCCAATGTCTCCTCATTAATTCACTTTTAATGTGAACATTAACCCATTAACTAAAAATTAGCCCAAAGACTCCAAAATCAACTTCCTGGCACCTTCCATTTTATAGACATTTAACACCACAATTCACTCAAAGCATAAGAAAACATAATGGAAAATACAAAATAACATTCCCAATATACCATAAGTATATTTCAACACAATGTTTGAAAGATCACTTGATTTTCTTATATTGAATGAATTTTTGATTTACAAGATGAACACAAAGTTTCAAAATTATTTCTCAATTCAGCAACATTTCCTCTCTATAGCAATTGGTGTTTCTTTTTATAAAGAACATCCTCCTATTTATAGAGAGGATCTATTAAAAAAAATAGGAAAAACATAAATACATTGACTTATTCATTGACAGAGTCTTATTTGACTTAGGACTATGTAATTTTCCTACATGTAAATTACACTGAACAAAATTACACATGGAAAATTACAAAAGTAAACTAAGTATCCTTAGACATAGGAATTTTTTCATTTTTATTCTTTTCTAAAAATTATTCATATCTCTATAATATAGCTTGAACCTCACTGTTATCTAGGCTAGATGTACTTTTGGAGATGGCAAGTACCCTTGTGATTGAATCTTCTAAGTCAACTGGTAAATCTATGCTTTTGTCCATGATGCCTTGTAATTTATTCAAAATAGCCTAAAATTCAATCAATTTATCGATGCACTCCATTGTGGAATTACTTTTTTCAATCTTTGTTTGAAGCAAAGATGTAAATTCTTGAATAACAGTTTATAAAAGAAGAATTTCCTGAGAATCATTTTTAACATGCCAGGAAAGGTCTCCAATTTTATTTTCAAGATATAAAATCTTATTTCCACACATATCTTTAGTTTTTTTGAGATATTTAACTAGATTCTTGAGAACTTCTCTTTTATTATTCATATCTTCCCTGTATTCAATGAACATTTTCCTATTTGGAATGACCTTCTGCTCAACCAAAATCTCCAATTTGAATTTACATAGTTGAGTCCATGTATTAATATCATTTTCAGTCAATTATAAGTCTTGAGTGAGTGATTTAATTATTTGTTGAATTTCTATTTTCACTTCACTTAGGTTCTTCAAAAATCCAATGATAGAATACAACCTTTGAGTACCTTGTGTTGTTAATCTCTCAATTTAGGCACTGCCCACATGACCCTAAGATCCAATTTTAACTGCTTATTGAACATGTTTTTTAGTATTTTCATGCACAATAGGATCAATAGACTCAAAAGATTGGGTGATTTTTAGTAAAGCAGAGTCAATTATTTTACTTGTACTCTGAGTTGATCCTTGATCTGCTTATCTTTATAATATCTCTCGATCAAGGAGGCCATTTCTACCTATAAATCTTCCTTCATGCTTTGATGGGTTTGTTTCCCAAGATATATTCATCCTACTAAATATTCAAACACTTGAATATCTTTAATGTTACTATTTTTGGGAGGAACCACAACTTTGACATACTTGTGCCTAGATTCATATATCACCCTTGACATAGTTTTCACCTTCATTGTTGTTTTTGGCTTTATTGACACAAGTTGAAAAAAATCAATGTCTTTCAATTCCATTGATCTCTTCATCTTATTAGGTGTTTGTGATACCATCCAAGGAGGAAGAGGAGATGTATCTCCTTGGGCAGAGGATGTTAAAGCTTGGGATACTTGGGGAGGGACAATGGATTGTGAAGTAAGTGGAATGGAAGGCAGCGTGACATAGGTATCTGGTAATGAGGTAAACACTAATGGAATTATAGTAATAATAGGTATAATTTGGGGTAGAGTAACCACAACTTTAGTTCCTATTATCATTTTGGACACTGGAGTGATATGAACTTGAATTGTTGTCTTTGAAGAAGGTATAGACATAAATTTATCCATATTTTGTTTGGTGAAATATAAAGTAGTTGGGGATCCTAATGACTTTTATGGACTGGGTAGATTTGATAATGAATCAAAAAGTTGGTCTAGTGTACCTTGTGAAAGAAGTTGAAAAAATTTGGCACTAGGAGGTGAAGGGGGTAGAAATTGGTAATAAAAGTGGTTTCTTTAACTAACCATTGGACGAGACGAAGAGGAGTTGAATTCAATTGATTTTCCTCATATGAAGAATCCAATATATTCCCATCATTTATCAAATCCCTAGGAATATTTGCTAATTCTAAATTGATAATCTTATCCTTATATCTTAATCAGTTTTAAATTATGCCCAAATATCTTTAGTTTTGTGCACAAGGGTGATATTACATTTGAAATTCTCCTTCATCATTTTGTAATCAAATTTTTCTCTACTTTTGAAGTTTTTAAGCATAATGCATTGCAACTCAATTTCCATAATCTTAGCCTTTGGAGTAGTGGAAGTTATGTACTAACCAATATTGATTGGAAATTTGAAACCTTTCCTGTGAGAATATGATTGTTTTTTATGCATGTTCATAACTAGTTTTCACATCTCCATTAGTATTAGTTTATCACTTGGGTATTTGGGTAGCATGTAAGGTTGTTTATCAAATTTTCCTACCTTGATGTATGTAAAAGTTTAGAATTGTAATAAAATGCATCCAACCTTATTGACTTGTGCCCATGCTTGATGTGAAACTCTCTTCTTTTCAAGTTCTTTCTCAAAATTAAAAATGAATTTATAGAAGAAAGCATCATTAACTCTCCTATAATGTTTGACTCTTTCTTTTAGAGTTAGCTATGGATAGTGCTCATATATAGGAACATTTTGCCTTTCACTGATAGAATTTAAACCCAAGAAAGACTTCATATTGGCTACATATGAGGTACAATGGGTTCTCTTCCTAATATTTGTAAAAACGTATCCATATCGACATGACTAATCTCTATATCCCCAATTTGATCCACATTTGAATCAACTAAGGATAATGGGAACACACCTTGGTACTTGTACTTCATTGTCTTCATTTTTGGAGAAATGTCTGACATTCATCAGATAGGTGAAAGTAAGAAAATTTGAATTATCCAGAGTTAGAATTTTTCATCATTTTTGTGGAAACATGTAGTTTGGAAAAAATTCTCAAAACTGCATGATGGGATGATCACTTTGGTGTAATTTAGATAATTTTTTCCAAACTACATAGGAAAAGGTTAGGTGTAGTTCACATAAAATTCTTCAAACTGAATGAGAGAGTGAGATTTCAGTCCAAACTTATGTACACTTCAAATAATTTTCTCCAAAGTTCATCTAATTACGTGTACTTTGGATTAAAATCTCTGAAGTGCACCGGGGATGAAATTTACAATTATGCACTTCAGAGAATTTTCTCTCAAGTGCACCAAGTGATGTGTGCTTTTGAGAAAATTATTTGAAGTATAAAGGGGGAAAGTCCAATGTGCACTTTGGAGAATTTTTTATAAAATGCATTTGGTGAACTTCAAGGATCACTCCTCTGTGCATCTCAGAGAAAATTATCTAGAATGCATAGAGAGTGTTGGGGTTTGAAAAAGGTTTTGGGGAAAAAAAAAATCAAACCTTACAATAAAAAATAAGAATCAAAACAAAAACATAAAATTGAAGAAAAAAGAAAGGAGACTCACTTGAAACAAGATGAAATCAAAAAAATGAGGTGTTTTTGAAACATGAAGACAATCAAACCAAAAAATCCAATTAATCACGAGGGTGGTGAAGTAATATGCACACAAGCTCAAATACATTGATCGAGAGGTACACTTAAGCTAAAAAATGGTGAAAAGTGAGAAAAAAATGGTTAAAATAAAATTACCTAGGTTATATATATATATATATATATATATATATATATATATATATATATATATATATATATATATATATATATATATGGTAATTAAATTTTCCAAACATTACATATACAAATTCAGAGAATTTCTTTGATCTCACACATGGGACCCACCATCATGACAGTAATTAATTTTTCATTAATTACCATATATATTATATGGTAATTAATGAAAAATTAATTACTGTCATGATGGTGGGTCCCATGTGTGAGATCAAAGAAATTCTCTGAATTTGTATATGTAATGTCCAAAAAATTCTCTAAATTTTCATATGCAATGTCAGGAAAATTCTCTGAATTTTCATATGCAATGTCAGGAAAATTCTCCAACTTAACACAAATAACATGGAACACATGCAAAGTTGAATTTTTTTTTGAATTTGCATAGAAAGAAACAAAGTGTGGTTCAAAGAAAAATCTCCAAACTACACAAGATGCAAAATTCCCTCAAAATATCAACTTTCATGGGAAAAACAAATGCAAAGAGGATTAGATTATCCTCATTTTGTGTACTTAGAGATAATGGGTATGAAGCAAACAAGTTTCATAGGGGTTATACCATGAATTGAGCCTACTAAATTTCAAAGATAACATAATGTACCTTTCTAATACTTTAATGTCTAATGTTGCTATTATAATTTCTTTATTATGAAAGCAACCTTCTTCCATTTGAGTTGTTTATTATTTATTTTACTTGTCGATACAAGTAAATCTTTATGCATTTGATCCTATCTAAAATTATATTTGATCGTGACCCACTCAAACATGTTACTAAATCTTTTATGGTAGCCAAATATTGTTGTTTATGTTGTGAGATATAGCATTGTAGCTTATATAAGTGTTTTTCATTGATTTTAGTTTTCAAGGGTTTTTTGGGGTTTCTAGAAAATTTATATGGATTTGTATCTCCATGGTCTCCAAATGAAAAATGGACAACACCGTTAGATTAAGAAGGTGTAAAACTCAATGGACTAGTTATAAACACAACCTATTTTTATGATACTCAATCTTGTAACATTTTGAGAGAGTTTGAAGGTAGTTTTTTAAAATATACATATTATGTACTGTCTAGTACTTAAAATATAAAGATAATTATAATTTTTTATTGGATTTATCAAATACAAATTTCATATTTTCTAGTTCTTAAGGAAACCATACAAATTCTTCAAGATATGAGGTTTTCCTTACTAGTTTCATTCCATTTATGTTGATTTAGTGAATTATGTAAAAGACTTTATCCCAAATTTATTTTCATAGGTCCTTATATTTTATGCCTATGCATGTATGGAAGTCACACTAATTTGACCTATTCCTACCTATCCCTACCAGTCATGTCAGTATTATCTACATCTATGTGTCCATGCAAGTCACACTATTGAGAAGCACACTTATGAATCCCCATTATTCATACCAACATGACCTAGGAATTCATGTACATATGATATGTGAAGGCATGAACAAAACCTCAATGAGATTCATATAAGTGACTCAAACCCACATGCCCTAGTATCGTGTCACTACAAACCCACTCACACCTCCATATTACACCTCACTGTGATAATGCTCTCCATCCTCATGTATCCACTCTTTGAGCCTAGTTGTATTTGAATGTATGTCTCATCATAACCATCCATGCATCTTTATGTCTATGAACATATGCTATATAGTTACCAACACTCAGCCATGACATCTATTCAACCATCAAATTTAATCTAGTGTCAAGTCATACTATTCATTTGAAAAGTGGAGGTATTTTTAGGGTGGCATCACTCCCCTAGTCACACCACAATGTAAAGTTATATCATCAATGGGGGAACTCTTTTTAGACTTTATCCCTTGGTCACATGAGATATTATCCCTTGATCACAACCAACCCAAGGGGCTTAACTTTTCATCACAAAGTTGGCCCAAACTATTTGCACACCAAAAATAATTATGCAAAGTGGAGATAAATATTTTTTATGAGCAAGAAACATTAAAACTTCCATAAATTTCAGCTGACATATCCTTTTTTGAAACCATTTTATTTTTAAAGTGCAATTTTGTTTAGCTCTACACATTGGTAATATTATCATGCCCTGTGAAATTGAATTTTTATAGATTCAATAGGTTTACACATTCCTATGATTTCACCACATGTATTTCAACACATAAATCCCTTCTCAACCATGGATCAAAGTTCAATTTCACTACTTAAAACATTCAACTATCAGAAGTGAAAATTTAAAGTGCAAATCCTCTTGAGAATCAAAGGCTTACATTGAATCATGATGGGTATATGAAAATAACTTACACTTTATGTAGAGAATATAAATTGGTTTAATATAAATGATGAAGCATATGGTCTACTATGTCTATCTATGTCTCCTGATCTATTATTTCATATTGAATCATTAGCTACTCTTAATGAATTCTAGACCACATTAAAACATCTCCTTGGGAAGCAAGACATAATGAGAGTTCATGAGTTGGAGAATGAGATCATCAATTTGAGCCAAAGAAAATTTGATACTATATAGGACTTCTTCACAAAGATTAAATAACTCAGGTTATTGTTAAAATTGTGTAACATTGAAAAAAAATGATCAATTGATTCTTTCCATCCCTACCAAATTAGGTTCAAACTATTTTGTCTTAATTTATATATTCCAAACAACAAAGCATGAACTTGGAGCTACATTCACCATGTTGTCGTCAAATGATTTTTCTACTGACTTACCTTAGGATAAATACAAGCTTATTGTTGGAAATATTGTCATTGATGTCAAAGGTTTAGCATTATTGGTGATAAAGGCCCCATTTCATTTAATGATGTTTTTAATAGTAATATCTTGGCCAATGTGTGTTAATATTTATTTAATATTAACGAATATATTTTTGGTTGCATAAAGTCAAAAGAAGGACCCATGGAGAAGTCAAATAGGCATGGGGTAAAGACAAAAGAACAATGGGATGCATTTTCTCATGAAGAGTCATCTTGAGGAATTCCAAGAGTCACCAAGTGAAGACAAAAGAGGAAGGGTGCAATTTCTCATGAAGGAACACTTTAAGGAATACAAGAAGTCACCAAGAGAAAGACAAAAGAGGAAAGGATGCTTTTTCTTATGAAGGGTCACCATATGACTTTTCAAATGCAAGGATACAAAGGGTCATAAAAGTTTGGCATCATTTTCCATGAGGATTGAAGGGTCATAAAGGGTTAATGCTAAAGGACATTTCGAAAGCTATAAATAAAGGCTTGAAAAGCCATTTGTAATATGGAAGATAGAGTATGATTTTTAATTATTATATCTAGCTTAGAAGAGCAAAGGAGAGAAAGGAAAGAGATATTTTAATGTGATATCATTTGTTGAGAAAGTAACATTGAGAGATAGTTATGTGGTATATGAAAAAAGGGTTGGTGCTCATGTGGGTTGGTGCTCATGAATAGTTGTTATGTTGTTGCTCAGCAAAGGGGTTAGTGCTCTTGTGGGTTGGTGCTCATGAATAGTTACTATGTTGGTGCTCAACAAAGGGGTTGGTGCTGCTACAAGTTGGTGCTTGTAAATATTGTAGCTTGAGGTGGTGCTCATATATATACTTGAGATGTTCTTCATGGTTTTTTCCACATTTGGTTTCCATGTTAAATCTTGTGTCTCTCTCTATCTTGTGTGGTGTTTATTATTTCATATTTATTGCATATATTGAATGTATGGTTAAGTGGATTTTTATTAAGTGAAAGTTCATAAGATTTATGATATAATGATTCACTCCCCCCTCTCAATATATCCCATGCTTAACAATTGGTATTAGAGCAGGTTCCTTTTGAAAAAGTTTTACAACTTCAAGGTAGATTGGGAAAGCATGATGGATGGATCACATGAAGGATTTTATACAAATAGGGCAGCTTTTTTTGATGGGTTGAATTATGTTTTTTGGAGCATAAGAATGAATACTTATTTTATGGCCCTTGGATTTGACATATGGAAAGTAGTGGTGGAGGAATATGAAGAGCCAGAGACACTTGTAAGTACTCCAATAGAAAAGAAGGCAAGTGAAAATAATGCTAAAGCTTTAAATGCTATTTTATATGGTTTATGTGAATTTGAATTTTTTAAAGTTATGCAATGTAAATCTACTCATGAAACTTGAGTTAAACATGAGAATATTTACAAAGGTGATGGAAAAGTTCAGCAAGCTAAGATTCAAACTTTTAGAAGATAGTTTAAGAGTTTGAAGATGGAAGAAGAAGAAAATATAGCAAGTTATCTCTGGTGGGTTGATCAAGTAGTTAATCAGATTCAAGTTCTTGGAGAAAATTTAGAAGAATCAACTATGGTTCAAAAGGTTTTGAGATCTCAACCATTGAGATATGATGCAAAAGTTTTGGCAATTGAAGAGATGAAGAATTTAGCCAAGATAAAGATGGATGAGCTTCATGGTATTCTCATAGCATATGAGATGTAGACTGAACAAGATAAGCCCCCAAAGAGAGAAACAACTTTCAAGACATCAAGTGATAGTTTCAACAATGATTAAGATGACAACGGAGCTCTTTTCATTCACAAGCTGAAAATGGGCATAGGTAAATATCAAGGAAAATTACCTTTTAAATCTTTTAATTATGGAAAGATTGGACATTTTTCATCTAAATTCAAAAATAAGGGTAATGATGATAATCAAGAAGGAAATTATACATACAAGAATAATTTCAAAGTTAAATTTAAGAAGGGATTCGAGAAGAAGAGTTTGTATTCTAAAGATCATAGCTCAGTTGAAGATAGTGGAGTTAGTGATTCAGAAGAAGAAGAGATTCTATTCATGGCCATATATGAATTCGCCTTTGCAAGAAAAAGTATAGATGATCAAGAAGGAGAACTCATTTGGGTCGTAGAAGAGTTAGAAGTTATTAAGAAGGAGAATCGAAGATTGAAGTGCCAGATTGAGAAAAATGAAAAGTAGTCAAGGGAAATAATTGATGATCTAACAACACACGTTGAAAAATCTAAAAAGAATGAAAAAGATCTAGCAATACAATTGAAAAAAGTAAGAAAAGAATGTGAAAGGTATGCTATTGAAATTGCCTCTTTAAAAGAAGATATTGACAAAGCTTTCAATGATAAAGTAGTTAGTGATTCAAAATTTGAGGATAGCACTAACATGTTGAATAAGATATTAGAAAGCCAAAAGGCAATATTAGATAAGACAGGTATCAAATTTGAAAATAAAAAGAGCTATGTTGAAGCTCTTACAAAAGAGGAAACAAAAAGGGAAGAAGTGAATAATATAGAGGACATCTCAAATAAAGAAGGCTGGAAAGAACAAAGCTACAAAAGGCAATTAGATCAGAGATACACAAACAGGTCCTATTTTTATGGTTACTATTTTTATTGTAATGGATATGGTCATAAGAAATTAGAATCTCAAAAAATAGCTAACAATTTCAGAAATAAGGAGAAGGAAATTCATGTAGAGTCAAGCAGAAGCTACAACTCTTTTGCTCCTTTATCAAGCTTTGATGAAGAAGTCATAATATGTTACAAGTGCAACAACTTGAGACACATAGCTCGGTACTATAAAAGCATGTTCTAGTCAGTCAAGGACCATATTTTCAAGGCTCCTTTCATTAAGAGGAAAGTTTAGATAGGTTCATGGCAAAAGAAACAACCTGAAGATTCTATGTTGGTTTAGATAGATTTGCATGTAAGAAATGAAAAACAACCATGGTTCATTGATAGTGGGTGTTTGAGGAATATGACATGAGACAAGAATAATTTCATAACTCTAAAGAAGATCAATGGTGGCACAGTGAAATTTAGAGATAAAACCACTACTAGGATAGCCAAAAAAGCTACTTTGAGTTTGGATAATGGTAGAACCAAGACTAAGAATGTATTGTATGTAAAAGGTCTTAAGTATAATCTATTGAGTGTAAGTCAAACATGTGATCAATGATACACATTAAATTTTTATGTAGAAGGATGTGAGATTAGAATAAAATATTCAAATGAGTTGATTGTAGATGCTCAAAGGATAGGTAACAATTTATATGTAGTATCAGATATCTTCACAAATGCATGATCAAAGGACACATTCAAGGACCTACAAGAGGAGTTTGGAGTAATTTATTTTAATTCCTACCATTAAGGTTCAGAATCAATTGAGGGGGAGCTAAGTTCTAGCTCTAGGTAGGCCCTTTTCCATTGATGTCAAATGGGGAGAATAATAGGTACTGGTATAGGTGCAGAAATAGGTACATGTTGTTACAATAAGGAAAAGTTATTGTATATTTTTCAAATGATAGTATGTATAGGTTTTAGGATGTGGTAGTTTCAGTTTGAGGTTTCCATCAATGAAAAAGAGGGATTTTGTTGGAAATATTTCCATTGATGTCAAAGGTCTAGCATTATTGGTGATAAAGGCCCCATTACATTTAATGATGTTTTTAATAGTAATATCTTGGCTAATGTGTGTTAATATTAATTTAATATTAATGAATATATTTTTGGTTGCATAAAGTCAAAAGAAGGGCCCATGGAGAAGTCAAAGAGTCATGAGTAAAAGACAAAAGAAGAATGGGATGCATTTTCCCATGAAGAGTCATCTTGAGGAATTCCAAGAGTCAACAAGTGCATACAAAAGAAGAAGGGCACAATTTCTCATGAAAGGACACTTTGAGGAATATGAAAAGTCACTAAGATAAAAACAAAAGAGGGAAGGACACTTTTGCTTATGAAGGGTTACCATATGACTTTTCAAATGTAAGGATATGAAGGGTCATGCAAGTTTGGAACCATTTTCCATGAGGATTGAAGGGCCATAAAGGGTGAATGCCAAAAGTCATTTGGAAATCTATAAATAAAGTCTTGAGAAGCCATTTTTAATATGGAAGAGAGATTATGATTTGTAATTGTTATATCTAACTTAGAAGAGCAAAGGAGAGAAAGGAAAGAGATATTGTAATGTGCTATCATTTATTGAGAAATTAATATTGAGAGATAGTTGTGTGGTATACACAAAAGGGGTTGGTGCTCCTGTGGGTTGATGTTTATGAATAGTTACTGTGTTGGTGCTCAACAAAGTGGTTGGTGCTCCTGCAAGTTGGTGCCTGTGAATATTGAAGTTTGAGTTGGTGCTCATTCATATACTTGAGATTATTCTCCATGGTTTTTCCCACATTGGGTTTCCATGTTAAATCTAGTGTCTCTTTATCTTGTGTGGTGTTTATTATTTCATTTTTATTGCATATCTTGAATGTATGGTTAAGTGGAATTTGATTAAGTGAAAGTTTATAAGATTTATGATATATTGATTCAACAACGCCCCCGCCCCCACCCCCCCCGCTCCCCACTCTTAGTATATCCACTACTTAACACTTATTGAAATGGTTACATTAAATTCATCCAAATCACATGCCTTAATTAATTGTCATGGAAAAAAAGGCTTCTTGTAGTAAGGATAATAACTAGAACAAGGACCTAAGCAAAGAAAGGGTTAGAAATATGATGATAAGTTTTAATCATTAAAAATGTCCTCCTTTTTTTATGGAAAATTAAATAAAGAGTGACTCACATGTACCTACTACAAAATATTTTAGTATGATGAAACCAAGTTCATGAAGAAGGAGATATAATAGCTATTTAAGATGCTTGAGAAGAATAATATTGGTGTTGTTCATTTAACTAATAAAATTTCATCATCAAAGGTATCTCTATGGATAAATATATTAGAAAGTGAAAACACAAGGGTAAATAACTTGTTAGAGTTACATCTCACCCTTCCACATGGTTAATTTGGCTGTTTCACACCACATGGAATCATCATAGGACATGTTCACTTCCTTGAAGCCTTGTTTTATGCCTTCCATCTTGTTGGGTAATGATAATTATATAAAATTAAGTGGGAGAGGATATATTGAAGTGAATTATGGGACAATTCATGATGTTCTATGTGTTCCCTTAAATCCACCAATCTATGAGATAATTCATTCTCATCTAATAGTGTGTTCTTATCCAAAAGGTACATAGGCTTCTAAAACAAAATTGATAATGAAGTATATGTCAAATATGGATATATAGGGAAATAATAGGGAAGACATGGATGTATGCATAGTATTTGTGAGACTTTGAAGGCTTCCTTAGAGATTAAGAATTAACGGCATGGTAAATTAACCAAGTAAGATAAAGATGTCAAGGGCAAGAATTATCAAACATTTATTGATTAAATTTTAGTTTCTACACCCCTATTCTACATATTCATAAAATTATTAGAGTAAATAAAATGTGATACCTTAGTGTGTATGCGCACTTTGTCTTTATCATGGAGATGTGCATTCCCCCTTGTTGAGGTATGTGGAGAAGTTTTAAACTTGTGGTGAATTGAGAATGATGAGGTATCAATTTTAAAAATCATTAATGATACTTGGGTTGTAAATATTATACTCTCCAACCCTCATATGTTATTTTATAATTATTTTGAAAAAGTGGTATCGAAAAATGTGGTTCGCTAAACTGAATCCAAGACGTGGAGTATCACTAAGATCAAACACAATTCACCTAAAAACCTAAAAAGAATACGTGGGATCCATTACATGGCTTGTTAAACTAAAACCAAGACACATGTCATCACTAATCTCAAACATGGTCCACTTACAAAATGTGAATCACACTATTCCAAATAGATTTAAATTCAAATTGTAAATTGTTCAAAATTTTATACTTGAAAAAGAAAAATATGAATTTTGTGAAGTATTAGCTTAGACACAAAATCATATTCCCCCTATTCTATATAGAGTGCTAATTTTATCCTTTTATAATTGTTTAAAAACATTGTAACTATCTTCAAATAAGTGTATCTGTGCTAAAGTAACTATAAAAATGGAGTGCATAAGGAAGCCAAATGCTTGTAAAATATGTAATTATTTTTTTCATATTGTAAATTATCAAATATGAAATGTATTGCATGTGTAAATTTGGAGATAAACCCATTATGATGCCCCCCTTTTGAGATGAGGGAAATTGCCCAAAAATCACTTATATCAAAATAAAAAGTGAGAGCATTTATGAAAGATGTGATCAAGTAATAACATGTGAATTTTTGCATTGTAGGATAAAATAAAAATATGTAACATTCAAGAATATGAAAATTTTGGATATTATATTTCATCATTGTAATTGAATATAGCATTGAAATAGTGTATAGATCATGTAAAAAAAATTAAATGTCTTGTATTTTATTATAAACATTGTTTTTAAATAGAGAAAACATCGAATCAAATAAATATGATATGTATCATGGAAACATAAATATATGTAATAAGCACTTAGTATGTCATTATAGGCATCATCTAATCATAATAATAAGTAACAAACATGTAAGAAAAGTCACATAATGTCATGCAAGAAGGCATAAATGCCACATACAAAGGACATGAAAGGTATCACATAGAGTTATAAATCATGTATACATGTGACACATAAGGCATACAGGATGAATACAAGGGACATGTGAATGTCACATAAACATAAAAGGCCAAGGGCCACACACACAAGGGATAATGATGACATACAAAAAATACGGTGTATGTTAAACACAAACAAGGTTGAGGGTCACATGCAAGAAGCAAATAAGTTGAAATATTCTATGTGAGGAAATAAACATTTGAATGAAGCATAGATAAATTGAAAGTAACATCTTTTGATCATATGTAGATATGTTCATGTTAATGTATTAATGTATGAATGGAATAAAAAGACATTTGTTTTATTTATAACTCAACATGGAAAAATAAAGTGGATAAAAAAAAACCTATAAAAGAGCATGTGTAGATAAATAATATGCCCCTAATTGAGTAAGGACGTTGGGTGAAATGATTGCTTAGCATTAAAACCTAATAAAATTATGTCTTAAGATTAATATCTAACTAATATATCAGTGCCATTTCTTCTTTGTGATAAAAATCTATATAATAATTTTGTGTGATTTTGTTTTAGTTGGAAATAAAGTTAAAAAATGCATAGTGACAGGACCAAAGTAGAAGACAAGGATGTAGTATGTTGTTATTTGATTGGTGTGGCTCTATCCTGATTGACTATATGCAATATCTTTTTATTAGGAAATAATGTTTTGTGCATGAATGGATTCCATTTATTTAGAAATATGTCTTGTTACACAATAAGATACCTTATGAGAAGCATTATATATATAAAATGTAGTGAAATATGTTATATATTGAGCAAGAAAATATATGATAATGAAAATATATAATACACAAATATGAAAGTATGTATACATGTACTATTTTTAATATTTTTGTAAGTATTTTATTTTGTACTTTTTAGTATATATGAATGTTTTTCATATTTTTTTCAACATTTACAAAGGTAAAACATGAATAAGCAATAACATTCTGAAATGGGGGGAGGGAGAGATTCAAACAACCCTAAAAAATGGTGAAGTAAAGAAAAAAGGATAAAGGAAAGATAAATGCCCCCTTAATTAAAATAAAACCAAGGGCTAGAATAAGGAATGAAGTAGTTGTAGAGGAATAAGGAGCAAAATTAAGGAGAAAATAAGCTACATACAAGTAGGTAATAGGAAAATATGCTAACCAATTATTTTGTTTGAATTAATCTCCAATGTAGTTTAAACATAAAGAGTATATGTATGTACTTTATCTTATGACAACCTACATATTTGAATAGGCTTCCATTGTGTAAAACGTTTTATTACCTATGAGTGTGCCATATTTGCATTAAATATTTCTACTAATATGTGTTTATTGATGTGTTGCTTTATTGTAGCTATGTTATCCTTAAAAATTATAACCATTTAAAAATCATGTTGAAATTTGAGTGCATTATAATTAGAACTAAGGGTATCTCTCACTAATTCTTTCTACGATATCCCAAGAATAGCATTCAATATGAAATAATGTAGAATATGACTTTGGGCCAAGTGTGATTTGTAATGTATGAGATATAATGCAAGGTGTGGTTCCTAAATCTTGATGGTGATGTTGTGCCCCATATCCAATGTATTTGGAAAGAGCAATACTACATATATTAGTCTCTTTGAGATGTGTCATAATAACATTAGTACATATTTATCCATTTATAAATAGATTTATGATGAGAGGCTATAGATAAGAATAAATCTCTTTTGAATTCTATTTTGGGACCACTTTTGTAAGGGTATTATTTTATTATTTATTTGAAGTAGTTTTATTAATAGATACATGTTTGAAAAGACCACAATCCTACTGTGATTATTGTAAAATTGACTTTTGAGTTAGCATTTTTTGATTAGAATCACTTGAATCAATGTAATGTGAAATGTTTTGTGAAATGGTATTACAAGTACTTTTATGTTTATAAATTATTTATTTCCCTTCATTTTACAGAGGATATATAATTTTCTATTCCCTTACACCAATTTATGTAAATAATGAACGAAATAAGTTTTCAACTTCATCAATAGTATTCAAAGATAATTTTGAGATTTATTCATTTGTTAATTCTTGAGTATTTTCATCATCACTACTATAATAATCCTTAATTTTTGAATAAGTATATTATGTATTGACTAATAGTGGTATATTTATAATGGATTTTATGGATTCCTTAAGAGGTACCTCTTACTTGTAGTTTTTTTATAACATTCTCTTCATGCTATGTAGAGATGTGCTTTTATGGAAAGAGTTCATGGATAGGTTCCTCTACGTGTTGATGACTTCAATAAGTTTTTTCAGTATCACCCACCTAAAGGGATTAACCCACCTTATAAGTATTCATATTGTAAATTAGAATTGGTATACTAAATGCTATGAAGATACCCTTATCTGATTGTGAGTATTTGCAATAATGAAAAGGTGTATCGTAAACTAGAATTATATACATGTATGAACCATGTAGAATATCTAAGAACCGATGAAATGTATTGAGTAAAAATCCCATATAATAGATCCAAGGATGTCCTAATATAAAATTATATTTTAATTTATCCTCAACAACTTTGATGACAAAATAGACCTACCATGCCATAAAAGTGATAGCTCCCATTACCGATGTTGGAGTATTATCAAATTAACCTATAATTTGATTAAATTTTTGAAAATTGATCTTATTAAAACCTAATTTTCTTATTTAATTTATAAATTCAAATGTTAATTATATAACTAGTATCAACTATATCTCTCTTAATCAATTTTCGACGAATTTCAACATGACTAAATAGTGTAAGATTTTGCTCAATAATATGTTGTATAGCTTAATGTTATTTATATAAATAAATAGTGCCATAAATATATTTGTTTATGTTAATAATAAAATAAAATGAGGTTAGTTTTGTGTCCATAGTAACATAAGTATCTCGTAATATTATCATTATAATTTGGTGCCTTTTATAATAACTCTAAAATAGAAATATTAGTAAGAGTATGACATAATTTCTTAGTGATAACATACCCTTTATGTTGGGAAGCTTGTATTAATGTTTTTTGAGGATGTGGAGGATGAATATTGATAATAGGTGTTTGAGGATTGGTAGTTAATGTATGTCATCCTCGTCTAGTTTTAAAATCACATACATAAGAGCTTAAAATAAGTTTTGGATGAATAAGGGGTATGAGATAAATCATAATAAGGGTAGATATAGGGTGAGAATAATTAATAATTTTTTTTAGAAGAAGTATATTTGATGTCTATTTTTGATAAGAATCAACTCAGTTTTAATATTACAATAAGTATTGTAAGCAAAGGGTATGATCTCATGACATAGTTTATCTTGACTTTGTATGCAAAGAGTGGACTCTTCCTTATAACAAAGGAATGTAGTTCTAGGTTTGTTTGAATTAATTTAGATTTATTTTAACTAAATAATTGTAATAATATCTAGATATAACCCATAGGAAGATATGTTATTCAGAGAATAAGGAGAAGATACAATATAATCACAATAGGAAGTAAAAAGAGCATACAATTCCTTAAGGTGTGATCGAATTTCTTCATAAATTCTTATGTTAACCATATTTATACATAGTGGCTAACATAATGAAATGTAATATGATAGATAAAAATAAAGTTGAGAGTCATATGTAACATATGTTGAAGACATTCTTTTGTTAAACCCATTGTAATGTAAAATGGAAAAACTAAATGCATGATCGAGTTTATAAAATGAATCAAAAGATTTATGACTATGTATACAATATGAATTAGGTAAATATACTATTTATGAAGATATTCCATGCAAAAATAAAGGACAAAGTTTGATCTATGAAAGGATTTGAATTATTTTTAGTATCTTTGATATACTTACTTATTCATTGATTAGTTTTAGCATAATATTTTAGATCACTAACTACAAAGGTAGAAACATTCAAATAACCCACTAATGTTGTTTTGAGAGTAACTTTCCTAGGTAATACACTCCTCTAAAATTCACTACAAATAGTAAAGATAAAAGATCCTTCTTATTGGTGTAAACAAGGGGATCCTAGGCATTTCTAATATATGGTGAGATAAATGGAAACTAAAATTTGTGTTTAGCTTTGTACTATGGCTATTAGTATTGGAGTAAAATCCCTCACACCATAATGTATGTAAATATAACACTACATAGTCATTCATTATAGTAGTTAATTATATTTAAAACCATCACAACACAATTTCTAAAATAGGCAAAAGTATGTGAAATGAAAATAGAAATATTTTTTAATAAGAAAATAAAAAATTACACTAGAATTTGAAATAAATAACCTTTATGTCAGTATCTATCTGAGTT
>JARHVA010006762.1:235000-307500 GCA_037957365.1 Torreya grandis | reverse complement strand
AAATCACTTAAGTCGACCATAGAAATACATTTCATTTTCAAATTGGATGATTTTAGGTAACTACACACTTACATAGACATATGAGTCTAATTGGGACACACATGTCTAATGAATATAAAATAGGTACAGGTCCAAAAATTTCAAAGATGGATAATAAGCAAGTTAAAAATCATTCTTTGAAAGATAGAATGCATGGGTCATTACAATCATAATGGTCTAACTAATAGATAAGAAATCAACACAAAGAGATAGTACAAGACTTGTAGAAGTGGGAAAATGTGTAGAACTAAGAGAAAAAGTTAAGGTCTAAGTTTTCAAGTGTATAAATTTGAGGTGATACATAATTCATAAATTCATCTATGTTTCACTAGTGCGCCCCCCCATTCCCCTCCCCCCCACCCCCCCCAACTTTAATCTAGTAATGAAATTGTTAGTTTAAAAGAAGGGAATAAATAATTGGGGGTGTATAACATACCTTGCATTTACTTGAGTCCAACATGAGTGGGTTGTTGGTGAATGACCTATAACCAAGATCATGTTACATTATATAATCAATGAATATAATCTAAAATTAAAAGTATTTAAAAGATTAAAATTGAAAGAGAGCAAGGTTTAGGAGTACACCTATATATCCATGAAATTATCTTGCCTTCTGTAAATTTGACTTGAAATATATATCATTTTGAATCAAAAAAACTAACATTAAAAAAAGTATAAAATTTGAAAAGTGCATATATATAAAGAGAGATAGAAATATTTAAGGATACATGCCCCCGAACATGTAGAAAGTATGAGATACCACATGGAAGTTGATATTAACTCAACCATGTAACCTAATCATACATATAACCTAGTGAGCATGAGTGAACAAAGTCAACCCATAATATATATCTGGTGAGGCTAGATAATGTAATTGAGTCCTTACCTATAATTTTTTTAATATTGAGTGATCAAATCACCTCAACCATACAAAATGTGAACCAAAAGCTACAGTATATTGGCTCAATATAGTCTGGAAAAGTCCAATCTAGTGGGTGATGATAGTCCCTAAAAGTGTTTAGAATTTGAAACTAATTTACTTTTGAAATATTAGGCACACATTTCATAGAATATTCAACTTATATATGTCTCATGTTGAAATTGTATATAACAATGCTAACAATGTATAGAACTCTACCATAAATGTGTATGTATCTGTGTATACCTATATCACACTCAAAATATGTGTGAAATATATGTATATATAGTAAATAGTAATGTGACATAGATACCAACATAGAACTAATAACATATATGCCATGGAGCTAATAAGATAACTACATGTTGAAGTTTTATGGATTTTTTAGTTTTTGTTTTTGAGTTTTGGTATTTTTGGAATATTTGAAGAATGGAAGACCATCCTATGATCTCATCTAAAGTATTTTCATATGTATCTCCCCATTAGGAATCTAGTGTAGTACACTAATGGTACTGCCAAGGATTATGTGTAGGTACAATATCTGGCATAATAAGCTCTAAAATGCTTTTTGTGTGTCCAATATGACTATGTGGTCATGTATAAATAGTAGAAGGATTAGGGATTCATGTAACCCATATTTATATACTCTATGGTTTATTTAGAATATAAATAATATGAACATGTTTAGGTGCTCTGAATATTAGAATATGGTGTGTAGTAGATGAGGATTCCATGGAACCCATTATGTGTCTCTAATACAAAGGTCTCTCATGTTCTAGCCACCTCATAAAGTAGATTTCTTATCGGTTACCTTGATTGTTGTAGATGAACGTTAGTAAATTTGATAATGAACTATATGGGTATAAATTTATCTTTCTCAAGATGATGCATATATGAAATACCAAAAATTGTGATTACCTAATTGGCATGAATGTATGTAACACACCCATGTATTGTATAAAGTATTGGTTGAAGTTTATGTATCCAAGGTCATCACAATAACATACCAAAATCTGTATAAGGTATAACTAAGAGGTAGTAACCACATGTGTAGGACCCAACTATAAAATAAGTTAGTATCACCAAGAACCTACTATGAGGTCCCATGACATACTCTAATTGATCTAGTATAAGGATGTAAATCATTATGAGTATAACCCAGATGTGTGAGTAATGTCATAGTCCAAACATTATTGTTTTCACCATTATTAATCATAACAATGTGTATATGTTGATGTCAAGGTATGCTTAAATAAATAAATAATGGAGATATGAATCATCATCCTTAATCTCATTGTCATTGAAAGTAATGCAATTTATATTAACCATAGAAGGTGTATGTTACATTTAAGTACTAATAATCCAATGTAATGGGTGTTAATAGTGTGATGGAGGAGGATGTGCATTATATACCATTTTATACTCTATGTCTTTCTTGTAATGGTGTTTCAACTAATTGTTAAATATTTTATATTTTTGGTGATTACAAGGTTGTGAACTTGATTCCTTTGGAGGATCATCAAATTTAATCTTTTGGTCATGTATGAGATCTTGTGTCTTATGCTTCACGGTAAAACATATGTTCATAGAATGCTGATGTCCTTGGTGATAATCAAAATAAGCATTTACATTATATCATTTGGGTAGAGTCAAGCACATATCAACCTCTATATGATGAGGGAGAGATATAATATGTCATTTTAATAATTTCAAGAGTAATGAAGTAGGAGACTTAGGTAAACATGCAAATTATCTTATTGATGCATTTGATAAAACAAGATGATTGGGCTACTATGAAACTGTATAATTTGTGGTAGTTTTTTGCTTCTTAGGCTCAGGTGGTTTCACCATATAACTTAGTTTGATTGTAAACATGGTTTTTCATGTAGATGTAGTTGGTGTGATTGGTACATAGTTAACTTTATTCAATGAAATGTACTTTATTTCATGGTCCTCAATAACATGTCATAAGTCTTAAAAGGATTTGGAAATTTTAAAAATAATGGACCCATATAAAATAAAAGTAAACTTTGCTTGAATATTTATTGAAGTATCTTACCTACCATCAAATTAGTAATTTTATCCAACATTGTCTTTTACCTCAAGAAATATTTATTAATAGGTTCATTGGCTCCTTGCTTGGGTTTTGTAATTTGGGTATAGGATATTTTTTGATTCATATTAATATAAAAGTGATATTCTATAGGTTTGAATGCTTTCATTAATTGGAGAGGTAAATCATATAACCACATCAAAACATAGTCCTTGAGGTTCCTTAGAAATAATTTAGTTAAGAGTCTGTCATTGGAGTAATAATCAAGGAATGCAACATAAAAATATCAATGGTGATGCTCAAGATCACTATTTCCATCATAAAATGTGAACTCAGGTGCAACAAAACTAATTGGCAAAAGTTGAAGATCATCTACAATAGGGTCATGAAAAACATCTTGGGAATCAATAGTATGAGGAGAATTTAAATATTTTTGTACAATGTTTGTAACCTATTCCTTAAATTTATTTATAATTATAAGGGGAATGTGTACTATAGACCCATTGGGATTCAGATAACCAAGCTGAGAAGTCACCAAAGGGGATGCAAATATGTTTTGAATAGTAATGGGTAGGGAAACTAGTATTTGAGTTGAAGTATTTATTAGCCCCATAGTAATTATATCAATAGAATTTTGATCCTTCAGGAATAAAGGCCTAAAAAAATAACTTTTGTCCCCACTAGATATAGGAAGATTAGTTGGTATGGAATCAGTTGTCCAACCCTCTAAGGATTCAAAATTACTAGATGGGGAAGCTTTTGACTTAGGAAGATTACTAATTACAACTCTTGTGACATATAAATAGGCATATATTAATCTTTTGTTGTTATGGAGATGAGGTGTCAATGCTTCTTTATTTTCCATTTAAAATTGGGGTTTTAATTGATATCTTCCATTACTTAGAAATAAAAAATTGTAAAATTTGAACACCAAATTGAAATCTTCGTAGACTAAAAACCCTATGAATCAGAAAAAAGAATTACATTTACATACATTGATTTCACCAAATGTTTAATCTTAAATTTAGATGAGGATCCTATGAGGATAGGTAAGGTTAATAATTTATAAATGAATAAACAAAAGGATGATAATTTTTTTTATAGAATACCAGTTAGATTAAAAACTTAGATAAATAATATTTTGAATTAAATGCTAAGATATGCTAAAAATAAGAAACAAAACTATGCTCAATATTACAATGCTAATGAACACAAGTTACATAATTAGTTTTGATTCTGATATAGACATGAATCTTGAACATGTAGGAAGTAGACTGGAAGAAGATTCTAGAATATTCGTCAAATTCGAGATTAAGTGCCTCTATAGCCACATCCACTTATGCCAGCCTAGGATAATTATGTTGATGCTACTATCTGGATAAAATGTAGTTGTCTAGTACATAATAACTACTAAAACTAGATGTGACCACCTCAACGCTTGTAGGTTATTTATCACCATTACTTTGGTGTATTTAGATCTTGGTCATGGACTGTCATTCTTTGTCAAATGAGAAAACCCTATTTCTTAATCTTCATAATAGTTGTGATAAAAATGGGTCAATGGGCACATAGTGTCGAGCTGCACCAAAGATCCCTCTTTTAATGAGTTTTGCCTACAAAGCCAATACTGTGAAGAGGGCTTTAGACTTATGTATTTCTCCCCTATGTATTGTTTTATGTGTGAATGAGGATGAAATATGTAGAAAACAAGTATAATAGTGACCTAGTTTATAACTTGGTAAATATATCTCTTAGTATGCTCCTTTAGTAGTTCAAACCTATAGATGTGTTGTTCTTATGAATGATATCAAAATATGAGAAAATAAGAAAGATTTTTTCACTTGAAAGTTATTTCAATGCTCTTTGATATAAATTTAGGTATTTATAGGTGAGGAATGAATGAGGGTCAATCTTAAATATTTATACTAATCACTTTAGAGAATATATCACAATACAACACTTGGACTGACTGTTGGAATACATTTCATTTTCAAATTGGATGACTTTAAGGCACTAGACACTTATGTTAGGGTAGGACGTTTATGTCAACATAGGATTCTAGTTGGGATGGAAGTGTTCAAAGAGTAAGAAAATGGGTACACATCCCAGACTTGCAGAGATGGATAATAAATAAGTTAAACTCATTATAGGAAAGATAGAATACATGTGTCATCAGAATGATATTGTTTCGATTAAGATATAAGGCATGAGGACACAGAGATAGTAGATGCAAGACTCGTAGAAGTGAGAAAAGCTCTAGAACTGAGAGAATAGTCAAGTTTTGTGTTTTCCAAGTATTCAAGATTGAGGTTTATATAACTCATAAACATCATCTACAAGTAGAAACAAATCTAATACCATATTTTAAATGGATCTTGATCACCACAATGGGATAGATATGAGAGCTTGAATACCATGACACCCTCCTTAATATGCATCCACACCATTAGGTGATCAAGCACTATAAATAGGTAACAAAATTAGAAATCAATACATATGTCATATACATAAGGAGAGGAGGGGTATAAATAGCTTGTGTAAGAGCAAGCTTCCATTTCCCTACTAGTCCCATAAAAGGTGAAATCCACTAATGGTAGAACATGTGAGGTGTTCCACTTAGAGGTGACATCAATAAGTGATGTGAGCATTAAATACTTGCTTATCATATTAAAATCCTAAATAATTATGACCAAGAGTATAATTAGCATAAATAAGCTAACCTAAGTCAACTTAAAATTGATACATGTAGATTAATTGAGCATCCCTCACTGTCATTATGGAATAAAGGTTAGGTTTATAAGGGTTTGAGCTATAAACCTCATAATAATTTTTTATTATTTAATAAGAATGTGGAGATTTAAAATGGGTTTAGATAGTTTTTTGGCTCGCCAGCGACTAGGTGATTGATACAAAAGGTTTATAGGTCAATAAATATAATTAATGACATTTAATTTTTTATTAGGTGGTGAGGATGTTGTGCAATTGTATTTTTAATTTTAACATAACAAAAGATTTTTTAAAAATATTTAGTGGGATAATGAAGTCTTATATTTTTTTTATAGCTTTCTCATAAAGTAGAGATTGTGAATGCAACCATTATGAGGTAGGTTAAGATCAAATTAGTTTCTCCAAATGAATGCAATAGGAACATTTATTTTTGCAATTTTTATTGTTGACATTAATTAAAAAATCAATCAATATAATTCACGGTGGAAAATATATTTGGATACTATTTTCTATCCTCAAGGTGGAAAGTGCCAATTTGCAATGATGAGAGCCATGAACATCAAAATGATTTCTAGTTATGATTTGGTTTTTTGTTCATTTCTAATGTAGTTTTCTTAATGCTTAGATATGATAGTTGAGATTGAAAATAGGTAGTTTTGATAGCTTGATGCGCATAGACCAAAGTTTGGACATGTAGTCATTCGCAAGGCATTTTGTATGATAAGGTTTTCAGTAGAAAATATATATTTATAGTTGTTTGTGTTTTGAAAAAAAATCTTGAAAAGTATCTAAAATCCTTATTGAATCTCCACTATCATATTAAATAAACAAAAAATATTTTATGGTTTATAGTTCTTAAGGTTTATATGAGAATAGGTTGTGAGTTTGAAATATTGTGTTGTTTCTAGCACTCAAATCTTTTTTTTTTAAAAATAATATTTGTAGTGAAAAATATATGTGGATAGTTTTCTCTATCTTTGTGGTAGAAAAATTTAATTTATATTGGTGATAGGCATACATCTCAATTTTTTTTTCATTGGTGTGATTATATTATGCAAAAGCTAATATTTCTTTGGTTTTCACACATTAAAACATTTATTTTGTTTATTGATTTGGGTATCAAAGGCTATCTTTGTTGTATTTTAGCGAGAATAGACCACAGATTTGGCATGTAATCATTGTTATGTAGGTTGAATTTGAATCATTTTCTCTGCATAAATGTGGAGAAATAATTTTTTTTTCTAATTTTTATTGTGGGCACTAGTATTTTTTTTATAGTAATATGCGTGGTAGAACTGTATCTTTATCATGTAAACTTTTAATTTATAATATTTTTCCTCATGTGAATTCTAAATTAATTTTTAAGACTTTTCATTCAAACAATAAAAATAGAAAAAGGTTTCATATGTTTGAAATTATAATGAAACATCACCACTGCAAAAATGTGATATATTTATATAATGAAAAAATATAAATAATTTTATACTGAATAAAAAATAATAATATTTAAATGTAAAATTTATAGAAGCTATATAAAAAACCATTCAAATTTATATATTTTATTATACACTACAAATTCAAATTTATGTATTTTTTATGCACTAAAAATAAAGTTGACAAAAATACTTCAGAAACACATAAAAGGAAAATAATTGTATTGTACTCATAATTAATAATTAAAAAAAAATTAAATTAAAATTGAATTAAACACATTTCTACTTCATCTCCTTTCAATTCGAGCATAGTTGTATTTTTATTAATGGTGAGAGACCCTCTTAAGCCCTCAATTAGGCATATAACGAAGCATGTAGAAAAACCTTCGAAACCCTGTCCATTGTCATTAAGTAGGCCAAATGCAACTTCAAAAATAAAATAAAATATTTTTCCTGCATTAATTTTAATTCCGAAAAGAAAAAAACATGCACTCCACGTCATAAATATTTAGGAAGAAAAATGAAAACAAATTGAAATGTACAATATGTAAAAGTTAAATATAATACATTTAAGATTAAGGATTGAAAAAATAAATGTAAATATAATTTATAATTTTAAAAATTATATAATAATTTTGAAGTTATTTATAATAAATTATATTTTTTATGATTTTATTTTTATGTATTTAAGTTATTTAAAGATAATTTTTATAAATAATTATTATTTTAACATTTTTTTGGTATAATTTTTAAAATAGTTTATAAAATTTCTTACTAGAAAATAAATATAATTTATATAAATTATATATATATATATATATATATATATATATATATATATATATATATATATATATATATATATATATATATATCATGAAGAAAATATAACTATTATCAACACACATTATATTTATATAAATAAAAAATTTATAATAATTTTTTTATGTATCTTTAAAAAATATAAAAGTTTGTCATGGGAAAAGTAATTGTAATGTATTCAAAATGTTTTAATTAAAGACATTTCTAATTATATATGATCCATTTCATTTTGGGTTAGTTATCATTTTATTATTAATGGGAGATTCCTATTAAAAGTTTAAAGATTAAATATGATTTTAACAATTTTATATAAAAAATAAAGTGCAATATATAATATATTAAATTTAATTATAATATATAATATATTTAATAAAAAATATTATTAAAAAACTAAATATAATTTACAAGTCAAAAAATATTACACAATACTATTAAAACTTTGATAATGAATAATCATAAAAAATTATAAATATATAACTTTAATTATTTCAAACCATTGTAAATAATTTAAAAACCTATACATACTAATTACAAGGTAAAATGATAATAATAGATAATTTATTTACCTAAAAAATTATTGATAAAATTAAAATCGACATCTATAAAAGTATTTTTGCAACCTCTAAAAACTACTACTATTAATATAAGGTTGGTTATAAAGTGAAAAGCAACCAAAATTCCTAGCTTTACAATAATATGAAACTCATCATCCTACTTTTCAAAGAAGCTGCACCTTGGTTCCCAAAGGGATATAGAGAGATCCGACTTGTCGATAATTAAAGAACTCCAAAGTAAACGTTGGGTAAAATTATATAACAAATAAAAGTTCTCCCATATTCAAAAGGATGTAGGATATTCTATCTTTTTAAAACATAGAGTCTAAAGTGGGTTAAATAATAGATTTGTTTGTCATCAACGTCTTTAATTAGATGTGTGATTCTTATGGTTAGTACAAGTTTGTATAAAAGAGAAGATTTAATTTTTGAGATTTTCTATTTTCACGTTTCATAATGTTAACATATAATTTAAAAAATATATATATGTTATTTTTTTAATCAATAATTTTAATTATGATTGATATTTTTTAATGATATATTATAAGATATAATTTAAAACATAAATAAATAATGATTATGTAGTGATTAGTTCTTATTTTTATTGTATCAGTTTATATTAAAAATTGTAATGTTAATTATATTATAGTTATCAAATTTAAAATAATGGTGAAATATCAAATAATTTTTCATGTATATATTTCAAATCTAATATTATAAATTGATATAGAAAAGAAAGAATAGTTATTATTAATTATTCGATTTGTATTTTAAATTATGTTAAAGAATAAATTATATACACTATACAAAATGTTTAATGATGAAGAAAATAAATAAATTATTTTGTTATTAGTTTAACATTTTTTATACTATAATAATATTAAGATGTAGACAAAATTTAATTGTCAATATAATAATAGAGATTTTATAATAAAAAAATATTTCCAATATATATTATATTATATATTAAATTAAAAAATGAAATTAATATTTTTCACTCAAACAATATATTTTAATTAAAATAGAAAGTTAATATCTTTTTAATAAAGATTATAATTTATTCATATTTTTAAATTAAAATAAAACATCAATTATACATATAATCAAATTATAATATTAAAATTAATTAAATATGAATTATACATAATAAAAGAATAAAAATTTAATATACTAAATTATTGATTTTGAATGATATATATTTTTAAAATATTACAATAATTTCTCAATTAATTTAGAAAACACAATTTAAAAAAAAAAAAATATTCTTAAATAATGTGTCAATTTTTTTTTAAAATTTCTATATACCAAACTTTCTAATAATTAATATAATATATCAAATCAAACCTTTATCATCAAAGAAATTTTAAAATTTCTACATACCAAACTTTCTAATAATTAATATAATATATCAAATCAAACCTTAGTCAACCAGACAATCAACCATCTAACAACAACAACAATTATTGATGATGATGGCCGCGGATAACATACATATAATATTAACTTACAATTTTAAAACAAAGAGCAGCTCAGCGTTGACAGTGGCTGCCCTCTCGACACAAACATAGCATAAGAATTGCAATCCATAAAAAACCAAATTAAATAATAAAGTGACAAAAGGAGAAAAGTATAATTTTAAAGAAATAAAAAAAAACAAAATTTGAATCTGAAAAAATAAATAAATAGATAAATAATAAAGTGACAAAAGGAGAAAAGTATAATTTTAAAGAAATCACATTAATAAAATACCTGATTGTCAAAACTAGTGGTCGGCCAAATTTAGCAAAACATAGTAATGCCAAAGGAAAATGAATGAGCTTGACCATATGTTAAAGGAGAAAGGGAAGGAACAAAGGAACCACATTCAAAACTATAAACTCTTATCTCTGTAACTAGAAGAGTGAGAAAACGGCTAGCCCCGAGTAAACCCTAGAAAAAGGGGAGAAACTAGTGTAAGGAAAATAATAAAAATTAAGTGTTCATTTTATTGATTTTTTTAGAGGTAAATTAATGGTTTCAAAGAATGGTTTAAATTTAGACTTACATTTTCATTTAGATTGTTTTTATATTTGTAAGTATTAATAAAACATTTTTTTTTGTGTTATTATTTTATTGTTTTCACAATTATAGTTGATATTGTTATTATAATTATTTTCATTTTATGTTAAAGAAATTGGGTCAAAGTTAGAGGATATGATGAGGTAATTATTAGTATTAAAATTAATGGTTAATGTCATGGGAACCATAAAAAGATTTGGTTTCACATTGATGGCCACATAAATTAAGTTCTTGGTGCTACAACAACTATGATGAGGATTTTTTTATGTCATTCATGAGATAAATAAGTGGTTGATGGCAAATCCATGACCTAACATACGGGGCTAATTTAATGTGATTAATTAGTTAAAGGAGATGCTTAAGTTTTTGAATGAGAATTGAAGCATATATGGCACAATTTTTGGAGGATGTTGTGAAGTATATGGAAAATAATGGGATTGGGGAATAAAATTATATATCATTGTTGCACATTACATGATAAGATATAATGAAATTATTATTGATTATATTAGACAATTTTTTTATCTCAAATTATATTGGATGAATAAAATTAATGATATAAATAATAAATAATGAAAATCGATCAATAAATATTTTTCATAGTTAAAATGACTATCAACATAATTAATAAATATCACATTTCTCTCTCTCCCTCTAATATTGAGACATCTAAAGGCACAAAAGGAGATCATGGGTGCCATGGATGAACGAAATTAAGGGATTGTATTGTTTAGATAAAATTTTATCATAGATATTTATGGCTGTTAACATATTGATTTCAAAGATAAATTAAATCTATGTTTTCTATTTTTCATTATTTTTTAAATAAAAGTATATTAGAACTAATTATGATTGTCATTATGTTGATTTTAAGTAAACATCAGACCTAAGCGATTTTAGTTTGAATAATCTGCTTAATAAAACCCTAAAACTATTTATGAGTGTTAATAAGTTGATTTGAGGGAGAAATCGCAGCCAGGATTTTACATTTTGCATCGATTGTGTTAATAAAACATGTTGTAACTATTTGAGTGTCATGGATTTAATTTTAGAAAGAAATCAGATTTGGCAGC
Organism: Torreya grandis; assembly: GCA_037957365.1. Classification (NCBI taxonomy): domain Eukaryota; kingdom Viridiplantae; phylum Streptophyta; class Pinopsida; order Cupressales; family Taxaceae; genus Torreya; species Torreya grandis. The sequence continues at coordinate 295,822 of JARHVA010006762.1, read as the reverse complement.
GGTTGCCCTCCCTTCCCCACACATGGTTGGTAACTTGGTTCTTAGGACTCCGATTGCCGATACAAACACAACATAGGAATTGCGATCCAGTAAAGCCCCTCGCCCATCGACGGTTCGGATATAATTACAATTATTGTGCACAATGTTCTACAAAGATAAAATACAAATTTATTTTAAATTAATCATTTATTAACATCCATCACTTCCAGAACATGAAATGGCTAATATACACACGGACAAGCATAAAATATTTTGGGGGTGGATATGATGAATGAGTTACATGACTCCATACAATCTAAAATAGTATGAGTTTAATCTCCTAACAAAAATAATTGACAATTTCAGACATACATCTCTTCGTAAATTGTGAGGATGAGAGAAGAAAAACATTACATAATTAAATTAAGAAAATATGATAGAATTTTTTTATGAATAATTTTATTGAGTAAAAATTTTCATATATATTTTAGATGAATTTGTGTAAAAGATGTTAAGAGATATTATTTTTCAAGCGTTTATTTTATTTGTGTCATAAATTTAATATAATATATGTATTTTTTGATGTCTTTTACATAGATTTATCTAATATAATCCGTACATATTACCTATTTATTTAACATGTAAGATGAAATTTAAAAAAAAAATTAAATATTTAATATAGATTACATTTAATCACTCAAAAGTGTAATATACATAAGATAAAAAGCTTAAATTGAAGAATCATTTAATACTCATCAAAATTTACCATACACATCAGATAAGATGTCAAATAATAAAAAATGTAAAGTTGTTTTCTATTTTTCACTTTTTCATAACGGTCATATGTAAATGACAATAATATTCTTAGTCCTTCCAAGGAGTTTACACAAGATATAGCCATAAATTTTAACCTTGTTCTTTCTTTGTGACCTATATCAATTATGGATTTGGAAAGAGTAAAACCTTGTAATTTATGTATTGTTAATGTCCAAGCCAACCATAAGGGTAGTTGGCTTGTGTGTCCCATTTGGATTGCTGAAATTAGAATTGTATATGGAGATTCATCTTTGTTGACCCTTAAAATTGGCTAAGTACTAGATAAGTGTGTACTTGTGTAATTCAGGGGAGTTCAATGACACTAGTCGAAAGATGTGCATAATCTAAGCCTCGTAACTTATATATGAATCTTAAAAAGAATTATCATCAAAGCAGATGTCACATGTCAGAATCATGCTGACATGTGATACACAACAACGTAGTAAGACCCAAGGAAACACAACCATGTGGACCTAGGAACCATAGAATATAATGTAGGGAAAGAGACATGTGGATTTCTTGGCTAGGGATCCTAACATAGATTTATGGTGGTATAATGATAGATGACATGGTAGTTGGCCTCAGGCTAAGATGGAAATTCAAATATGGGATTGAGCAGGAAAAGCCCAAGGAGGAGGAGGATAAAGAGAGATACTAAGAAGAGACAGTTCACTCGAAGAAGTAGGGCCAAGAAGAATGATAATAGTTATCACCCAGAAGGGTAGAGAATAAGGTCGACAAACAATAGAGAGAAAGAACCAATGAACCACAATAGAGACTAGCAGGGTCGAGCACTACCATTAGATTTTATTATGAAGAGATAAGATTTATGGGTGAGCTTTGAATTGGAGACTAAGGCCAATGCACATTATGAGTGTGATAATTTGTTCCCTTTTACATAATAGAGATTGAATTTAATAAATGAGTTTATATTGAATACTTGCCTCTTACATGGTTATCTGATAAGATTTATGGTTGTGTTCCTTGAGATATCTAGATATCTATGTCTCTCAAATCTCTCAGACATTTATTTCATGTCACATACAACTAACATGACCCAAGCCTAGATCATCCATTCCTTCACACCTCGGTTGACCTCACAAGGTTTTTCATCCCTTTGTGATATGTTAGTGTTGAAACTGACCCAATTTGTGCTGAGATAGACTCATACGATGCCCTAGCCCCTTGTTGACTAGACTAGTGAATATTTTTTGTTTCATTATTGGGATTAACATCCAACATGGAAGTACTAGATAGGTGATATCTCATAGGGTGTAGGTAGGATAGGAATCGATAGATGAGAATGGCTAAGTAAGAACCTGAAAGAAGGGAAAAGTCCACCTCTATAAATTCTATGAGGAACCTCAAAGTAAGGGAAGGGCATGATGTTTAATATTACGTAGAGAGAAAATGATTAAACATGCCATGGAGTTGGAGTAGGATCGGAGAAGATTTGAATTGAGGACCTAGTGTCAGGAGACTAGTGGAGTGGAACCTAGTGTCCCTATTCCCAGCACATAAGCCCATATAACCCTCTCAAAATCAAAGGAGGTATTATGATATCCACTAGGAGTGGAGGTTAACCAAGTAGAAGTGGTGAATCAACCTTAGCAGGTGTTTCATGACACCTTGATCAAACTAAAACTAATATAACCATTATGCATGTTACATCATCTAAGGAGCCTTAGGATAGGATCTGTTCTAAAAATAGGGATCATCATGGGAATAAACATCATCTCAATGTAAAGCATGATCACATCAGTTTAGAAGATTTTTTATGACTTAAATTTGAACCTCCTATAGAATTATGGGATGAAATATGCTTTAAACCATGTGCATAGGTGTGAACTCATTTAAAGAGCTTGAGGGATTATTCAATTGAAGCAAAAGGCATATCAATTAGCTATCATTATGAGGATGAGCACATACCTATATCAGAAGGCTAATCTGAAACATATAATAATGGACTTGACCCTCTTGAATACCATATTTGTAAGGAAGTTTGGTGTCTCATAGGTGGATCATCAGGATGTTATGACGCTAAGACACTTGAAGTAAGGTTTAAAACGTTGGTATAAGATCTCCAATATGACCCTAAGACACTCGAACATACTCAGTGGTTTGTTGGTAAATTGACCCCCCTAATCTAGTGCACTTTATACATGATTGAGCTACCTAATCCCTAGTATGTGCTAAAATTCATGATCAAAGATAAAGTCACACATCAGATGGATGAAAAAGATTGACTAGGATTAGAAATGAATGTTGTAACAATGAGGTAGAAATTATATCAAGCTATGATTACATAGATTTTAGTAATTAGGGATGATGATGGTGACCCAAGTAGGCATGGAGTGTGCAAGTGATTGTATATCCATAAGTGTAAGACTAGTGACGGTGCGAAGAGTTTGGGTCATGATGGACAATAACTAGGAGAAGGAGAAATGTCATAAATAACCAAAAGGTATCTATGTAGAAGAGTTGTCTAAACATAAGGTCAAAGAAGATAATGGCCTAATCTATGGTCATTATATAAGTGTGGATCATTGAATCATGGGTAAGTGCACAAATTTGGGGGACAAAATGTGGCCAACCCTGGGACATGATTTTTTTGAAAGTTCATAAATATGAACTTCTATATATGACTTGAGATATCTACACTCCAAATTTGAAGATGGTTTAAGAACATGAAATGTAGAATTTTGAGTCTAGTTTCACAAACACTATTTTTAAAAAAAAATGGTTAAGTATAACCAAGTCAAACATCTAAAATTTTAAGAGGAACTACTGGTTTTTTCAAAAAACTTAGTGGATAGATGGCCATGGCATGCACCATTTTTTGAGTATCATTTAATATTATTTGAAACCCTTTGGGAAAAATTTAGATAATATCTTATAGTAGGCCATCTATATATTTTTATATTTTTTTAGTAAATACTTTTTTATTATGAATTTTTCAATTAAATAGATCCTGAAAATTGACAAAGAAATGGATAACCATTCATGCGACATGCCTAACTACCTCCAAAAAAAATGAAATAAATTTTATTTTGAATGTATATAGAATTAGACCTACTTGGTCACCATATATTTTGTTTTTCACTTGGATCAACGAAAGACAAATTACATGAACATGTCTAGGCATGTATATTTATGGCATGTAGTGGCCTAAAAAAGGCATAGTAAGAAATCAAAATAGTTTGAAACCTTAATTTAGTCCAAAAATCATAAAACTTATATTTTTTGAAAGAAGAGAGTTTTCTTGTTATGAGGGTATCAATTTTTTAAATTTTCACATTGAAATTCTTAGTGGATTTGGCAATCAAAGTTGAAATTTGTTGTCTATTTTCATACCTTTCAAGACATGGCTATACATTGACAATCCAAGCCTTTAGCTTAGGAATCCAAGCCATTCCCAAGTCAAAAGGAATGAGAATTAAATTCAAATTTGAATACCATGATCACATTAAAAATGTGATTGTGATCATGTTACTTAATAACGTGATCATGTTATATATTCTCAACACCCTAAAACATATGGGAGTTACACATGAAAGAAACTTTGGCCAGAAGCTTATATTTACTACTCTAAATGTTAAGTATAAGAAAATAAATGTATGTTACATTTATTTTATTATAATTTAAATTTCTTTTATTAAATATAAAAAATTTGGGTCACTCAACATCTGATAGAGTTGGTCTCATAGTTGCATGCCTTATGATATGAGAAATAGTTTTTTAAAATTCAATCAGGGAAACACTTGGGCATTTTCAAGGCTAAGTATTAAATATATGAATTTTAGAATATAATTTTTGCAATTGATGTGTATTTTTGGTAAACATATAGTCATTTTTAAGGTTTTTGTGCCTTTTAGATTGATTCTTGGCATTTTTAGGAGACTTGGGTTTGTCAAAATTGAAGTTTACAAACCGCTCAATTTGAAATTTATGCAAAGTTGTGTGATTGGGGTATCATATGTCACATTAATGACTTTCACACATCAAACAACCACTTTATGCTAATTTCACTTGCTCATCATCTCTCCCTCATCCTTGATCACTTCCTACTCATGCCTCATCACCTCTAATCACTCTCTCATCATTCTTCATTATCCCTAATCACTCCCTCATTGAACCTCACTATCCTTAGTCATCTCTAATCACTGATTCATCATCCTTAATTACTCTCTCATTAACCTTCACTATCCATCATCATTCCTAATCACCTCTTCCTCATTCCTCATCATCCATAAAAAATTAGGGTCACTCAACATCTGATAGAGTTAGTATCATAGATGCATGCCTTAAGATGTGGAAAATAGTTTTCCAAAATCCAATATGGTCAGTGCTTAGACATTTTCAAGGTCTAGGTATTAAACCTAGGGATTTAAATACATAACTTTTATAATTGATGTCCATTTTTGGTAAACATATAGTTATTTTTTACGTTTTTATAACTTTTAGATTAATTCTTGGCATTTATAAGAGTCATAGGTTTGTCAAAATTAAATTTTGAAAACTACTCACTTTGAAATTGATCTAAAGTGATGTGATTGGGGCAATGTAGGTCATATTGATGAGCTGTACACATCAAGCGATAACTTTGTGTTAATTTTATTTGTTCATCATCCCTATATCATCCTTGATCACTTATTACTCATCCATCACTACCCTTAATCACTCTCTCATCATTCCTCATTGTTCCTAATCACTCCCTCATTGACTCTCACTATCCCTTATCATCTCTAATCACTCCCTTATCATCCATAATTACTTGTTCATTGACCCTCACTATCCCTCATCATTCCTAATCACTCCCTCCCCATCCTTTATCATCCCTAATCTCTTCCTCATCCCTATTTACTCCCTCCTCATCCATAATCACTCCCTCATTAAACTTCATTGTCTCTTGTCATCTCTAATCACTCAAGCTTATCATCCTTAATCAATCCATTGATCATCACCATCCCTCATCATCCCTAATCAATCCCTCCTCATCAATCATAATACCTAATCAATCTTTATTCATCCATCGTCATCACTAATCACTCATTCATTAACCTTCACCATCCCTCATCACTCAATCATTGATCCTCACCATCCCTCACCATCCTTAATCACTCCCTCATCATTCAACATAAGTATATACTCTAAAGATATATTTTATTCCAATCATATATTTTCTAATCCACTATACTAGAAATTAACTCTTTTAGGACTTGTGTTGTCAATACCCATTTGTGATAGTTAGTTTTATTACTAGATGAATTAGATGATATTCCAAATTTATAGTCAATTAACATAAGTAATAATACAAAATAGAGTTTGAATTTTAGTTCATTGAATTATCTTTGTTGTGTAACTGACTCAATGAAACTTTATTCAATTCCACTTTTGGTAGTTTGGTTCAAAAGATAAAAATTAAACATAAATATCTTATCTAATCTTCTAATTAGTAGAAGATTTGAATCAGATGCAAAGTTATTTAGTGTTTTACATTCTTGTATGACTTGAATCTTGGTCAGGATCACACATGCACTCTTTGTTTATATACTGTGTCCCAAATATTTTATCTCTTGAATGAAAAATGAATATTTATTCATGTTATCTTAAAAATATGTTTCTAAAAAATGTGAAACACTATTTTAGCATGGTGTAGATGTTCATCACATGTTTTCTAAAGATTAATATGTCATCAAGGTGGATTAAAAAAATGACATAAGTAAATGGCCTGAGGATGTCATTCAACATCTTGAAATGAATGAATTCATTACATGAGTTAACATAAAATACATAATGGTAAATATATGGTTGACCACATGTAAAACACCACACACCTATAATGGTGAGATGTCACAAAGGATTGTATCTTTAAAAAGTTTGATTTTGTACACCAAGTGACACTGCTAGACGATCCATATCTCAAGGCCTACACTAGACCATATAGTAGCATATGGTTATGGATGATGTATAAATTTCAAGTTTAATTTTTTAAACTATGCTTTAGGAGAAATTAAATTATTTTGACTCCCATTAGAAATGATGAAGTGTATTGGCTCACCATTTATCTACATTTATTAATGAAATAATATTTTTAATCCATATAATTTCTTGTTGGGATATGTAGAGATAATTTTAGTACAAACCATGTCATTGAGTTCATAATCTATTAGCTATTTACCTTTCTATAATGATAGATAACTTCTACCCACTTCTCAAGATGTGCAAGTGGAGAGCTCATAGTGTGACACTCTTTATTGGATTGAATACTAAATTTATGAATTAAGCACAACTTTCATATCTTGGATTACTTGTTCTAATCATTTGAAAATTATTTTCCACTATTTGGTAGCATGCCTCAATCAATAGACATACAAATAGAAGGCCTTCAATGTAATTATTCAGACCATAAAATGTCCTCATATGGAAAGTAATTGATTCGTTTAAGGAAATCGCATATCTTAGTGATCCTCATGTATTTATTAGCCATTTTTGGTGCTATCATGGTTTTACTTGCTTCTATTTTTCTAGTGTATTTTCAATTGTTAATTACATCATTTCTACTATGCCCATATTTTATCATAGGTGTTAAAAATTTATGTTTCAAATTTTCCTCCACATAATTTTGATCATTATGTCTTATATTTTATGCTAGCACTCAAATCTCCACTAATAACTCTTAACATTGTTAAACCCCAATAAAATACCACCATCAAGGTATCATATGGAGTGATTAAATATGAGGAGAAATTAATTAGAGACGATGAATGATTAAATAGGGATGACAAGGGATGGTGATGGTCGATGAGGGAGTGATTAGGGAGGATGAGGGAGTGATTAGGGATTGTGAGGGATGGTGAGGATTAATGAGGGAGTGATTACATGTGATGAGGGATGAGGAATGATGACGTAGTGATTAATGATAATGAGGGATGGTAAGGGTCAATTAGGGAGTGATTAGGGATGATGAGGAGAGATTATAGATGATGAGTAATGGTGAAGGTTAATAAGGGAGTAATTAGAGATGAGGAGGAATGAGGGATGAGGAGGAATGATTGGGGGTGATGAAACAGTGATTAGGGATGGTGAGAGCCAATGAGGGATGATAAGGGATGAGGAAAGAGTGATCAGGGATGATGAATTGATGATTAGGGATGGTGAGAGACAATTAAGGAGTGACTAGGGATGATGATGGAGTGATTAAAGATGATGACTGTCAATGAGGGAGTGATGAGGGATGAGGACTAAGTGATTAAGAAAGATGAAGGATAGTGAGGGTTAATAAGGGAGTAATTAGGGATGAAAAGGGAGTGATTAGAGATGACTAAAGAGAGTGAGGTTCAATGAGGGAATGACTAGGGATAATGAATAATTATGAGAGAGTGATTAGGAATGATAAGGTATGATTACAAAGTGATTAGGGATGAGGGATGGATGATGAATAAGTGAAATTAACATAAAGTGGTCACTTAATGTGTGTAGGTAATCAATGTCACCTATTCTACCACAATCACACCACTTTGCATCAATTTAAAAGTAAGTGGTTTATAAATTTCAATTTTGACAAACCTAAGACTCCTATAAATGCAAAGAATCAATCTGGAAGGCATAAAAACCTAAAAAATGACTATATGTTTACAAAAAATGGACATCAATTCCAAAAATTATGTGTTAAAATCCATAGGTTTAATACTTAGACCCTAAAAATGCCTAAGTACTAACCTAGTTGGATTTTGAAAACCTATTTTCCACATCATAAGGTGTGTAGCTATGAGACCAACTCTATTAGATGTTACCCTAATTTATTATATTTTCTAAAATAATTTTAATTTATAAGAAAATAAATGTAAGAATATAAATGTAAACTTATACATAACATTTAGAGTAGTAAATAGAAGCTTTTAGCCAAATTTGCCTTCATATGCAACTCCCACATGATTTTATGTAAAAAATAATAAAAATGTAATCATGTTATTAATAATGTGATCGTGTTAATTGTTAGCAAACATTCACTCCATTTGTTTAAATTTTCAAAACAATAGTAATGTGATCACATTTTTATTTTATAAGAATGTGATCATGTTATCTATTAACAAAATCATCTTATCTATTTACATGATCATGTTATACATTAGCATGATCCTATTATGCCTTAGTGATTATCGAGCCATATTTTAAATAATGTGATCACATTAATTAAATAACACTATATCATTATTTATTACCATCATTGTGTTACATAAAATGTCCATGAAATTATCCCCAAACTCCACGCATTTATCCTCATCTCTATCATGATTACTCAATCCCTCCTTTTTATACATATTATAAAAAAAGACATAAAATCAATGAGTGTCCTAACCTCTATGTGAAGCTGACAATATGAATGAGATAGGGAATATGGATAGGAAGGCATAATGTGCACATAAATCCTTGAATAAATTGAGGGATGATTCTTTACCCCAAATTAAAATAACATGTAAGCATAGTGTAGAATGATTAACACTCAGAACCAACCCTTCTGCCTAGGTGCAATAGTCGAAGGCATTGCATGAGGATTATAGATCATCTAATCATTAATAATAGAGATGCTTATGGTCTATAGGAGAGAAGAGTTACTTTAGGTAGAACATTGAAAGGGTAGAGTGATAGTGAATTTCTCACTTGATTGATGCACACAAGAGTTCATAAAACTTGAAATAATTAAGATTAAGTGTCTATGATTAGGTACTCCTAAAATAATTAGATAAAATTCCCCATAAATGATAAATGAGAACTTTTTAATAAACCATGCCTTGGAGAAGGATTTCTCAGTAATCATTATGAAGTAGGTGATACCTTCCAATGGCATTACTCAAGATGCAAAAAATACATTATTTAAATTAGTGCTAGCTAAAATAAAATGTGCCCCTTCAGTATAATAATTATATGATGAATCTTATTGGGGATGTAGTACGGTCCAATTAAAATTTCCACTTGATCTTAAGATGTAGGAATAAATAGTGCAAACCCTGAGCGAACCATTAGTGGTAGATGGTAGTGGTCATAGAGTTGCAAGGATAACACTCCCAAAGAAAGAGACAATGCCATGTCTCTTGATATAAATTTAGAACTAGTGATGTTTCACTCCACCAATAGACATCATTCTTGTTTTCATCCCTTTGGTCTAGGTTATGAGATCGAATATGCATGGGTAACCATACAAACCCAGGGGATAAAGGTGCCTCAAATCATAAAGGAAGGGATAGTAAAAGATATTGGTTCTATATAGGGTACATTTGAATAAAAAGCTGGCCATGACAATGATTTTGCCTTGACATTTGGTTAACAATAATAATTCATACCCATCACTTAACAACACCTCATAATTTGTCAACATGTGTCTTGAAAGGCATTAGAACTATAATGTAATAAGGTGTTTAGTACCATCATGTAACAAGGCTTCATTATCCATACTTATATCCATTTTTATAGGTGACGTAAGTTATTTTTGGGTAATAATACATACACATCCCTTAATATCCATACAGATGAGTCAAGCATGGACTATCTTTAAAGGCATCCATTCCAGACATCTAAGTATCTCTCGTGGGATTAGGAATGCTAGAAAATGAAAATGGCTCATTTACTCGACCAAAAAGAAAGTCTACATTGGCACCTAGATAGACACATCTCAATGTATCATTATTCTAGAGGACTAGAGACATATTTTAGTGTGGGTAGGATATGGTTCCAATAGGAGGATAAGAAATGTGTTTGACAAATACATTTATGATTAAAAAAAACACATGATGAGATGTTAGGAAGTGCATGAAAGGAAGAACAACACATGGAAAGAAGTTGGAAATCTAACCAAGTCAAATAATTGAACATGAAAGGATTATTCCATTTCAGTATGTAAGGAAGGAGGTATAACCAGTTATCTAACTTGATGGAAAGATAAACAATGGCAACTGAGCTAACATAAAGAAGGACTAACACAATCTTATATCTGATCATGGGTTATTATTGTCAGAACTGACTAGAAAAAAAGTGCATTAGCCATGGAAAGACAAGAGTAATAAGGATTAAAGTGTGTGAAATATCTGCCACCTTTAAAAAATTTAGCTTTTGAAGCATTACTGGGATAGGCTACTACATGCATAGGTAAAAATAGGTTATAGTATGGACAATTGCCAACTTATCAAATGGATCAGTCAATCATTCCTTTTTCACCTATGTATATGGGTAGAAATAAATCCCATGATATAAGATTCTAAAATAGGATAATAAATGGAATAAATAGTTGAGAACATAAAAAGGTGCCCTTGATAGGTTTCTTACTAGATATATAGTAGAGAAACTCAAATCCATAATAGAAATGAGAAATTCAAAAAATAAGGGTTAAAGTTCTAGTGTTTGGACATAAGGAACCAAATCCAATGAGATGAAGACACCAAACTACCATATGGGTTCTACTTGGTTGATTTCAAGAAAGCAACAAAACAAAATATCCCCCTATTATCACACTATAGGAAAACTAGAGTCCTACAGGAAATAGGTTTACTAAAAAGGAGCCCATCAACTGAATGGAAGAGTCAAATGGAAGATGAATCAATAAGGATTCATGGGCATCTATCACACATGAATGGGTAGAGGACAAACAATGTCAAATAAGATACATATGCCTTAAGATAAGACCACACATGAAATTAATATGAAGAAGTAGAGAGAATGGATCAAATATGGTGTGTAAACCAAGGTTTATTTAGTGGCTAATCTTCACTAATTTACAAATTTTCCATTTTCCTAAATTTAATTTCAATAATTTTTTTGGACTAGTAAAGGGTCTCCTAATTTTTTGGGTTATAAATAAGATTTATAGGTTGATTCACCTAATGTTTATAACTAATTATATAGTTATGAGTATAAATAACCATGGCCTAGAAATACATCCTACTTGATTTCCCCAATATAGGTGGGCATACCCTAGACACACATCTAGCCACTCTAGATGCTAGAAAACACATTATAGACACTAGACTGCACACTCTAGATGCTCATTTCAGAAATCAGAAAATTTTAATAATTTATAACTTTTATCTTCAAATTTATTGCATATTTGGATTCTTCCTAAAAAATTAGACAATTTTAAAATAATAATCATCTTTATCTGAATGTATGCAAAATTATGTCCGTTTTAAGTCTTAAACAATGACTACAGGCTCTAGACACCATCTATAACTTTGAGAGTGTCTATTATAGCATCCATAGGGTCTATACATCACCTAGAGGGTTTAAAAACCATACATAGGATATGGACATAGTCCACAAGGTCTGGACACCATCCACAAGGTCTGGACACCATCCACAAGGTCTATATGACATCTATAGGGTTTAGACAATGACGAAAGGATCTTGACGGAGGTGCCTAAATTTTTAAAGCAATGTCTAAGATTCACCTTTATAAAGAAACTAATTTCCCTTCATCTCACCAAGAATTCAAAATGTACTTTTAAATATTTGGAAAAATGTTACAAATGGATTTTTATTAGGGATCCTCAAAAAAATCCTTAGTGCAAATGCATGATGAGGAGAGATGAACATACCATGACCCAAGGATGTGTGTAATGAGGAACCATGGACATTAAGGATACAATCATATAGTGAGCCAAAGAAATAATATCAATAAAATTTTCACTACTAATCCAAGTAACATCTAGTTAGATTCTCCAATAGATGACGTAGTGTCATGTATGAGGAAGCTTCAATCCCATAAGGATTACCCAAGAAAGGCAAGAAAAATAATAAATTGTTATTCAAGGATAGATAAACAATTTAATGTGGGGTGATGTTGACTTTCAAAATTAGCTAAGTACCAAACAAAAACACACTTATACACTTAATCCCAACCTCACAACTTATGTGCATGCCTTAGAAAGAATTTATATCAAAGAATATATCATCTATTAGAATTGTGTCAACATGTTCTACATTATAAAGTTGTAAGACCAAGGGAAAAACAACCATGTAGACCTAGGAACCACAAAGGATAATATGAGGTAATGTGACAGGTGGATTGTCTAGCTATAGATCCTGACACATAGTTATGGTGGTATGATGATAGATGGTGTGGTAGTTGGCCTCAAGCTGAGATGGCAATTCAAATATGGGTTTGGATGGGAAAATACGAAAAAGGAGGAGGAGAAAAGAGATCTGCAAGGGAGAGATAGTTCAATTGATAATTCTATGAAGAAAAAAGGCAATTATCAATTAGAAAGGGAGATAATAAGGTCAACAAATAGTAGAGAGTAATGACTAGTGAGCCACAATAGATATTATCATCATTGATCACTACTATTAAATTTTATTAGGGAGAGATAATAACTATGATTGAGCTTCAAATTGTAGAGTGAATCCATTATGTGTGTTGAGTGTGACAATCCATTCCATTATATGTAACAGAGAATGGATTTAATAAAATAGTTTATATTGAATTCTTCTCTCTTTCATGGTCATCTATTAGTATTTGTGGGTTTGATCCCTTATTTATCTAGATATCTCTATCTCCCACATCTCTATTACATTGCTCTCATGTCACACAAAACCAATTTACATCCTCCAATCCTTCACACCTCATGTGAGATCATAGGTTTTTCTATCCTTGAAATATATGCCATTGTAGGAACTAGTTTACATTAAGCCAAGATAGACTCACATGATGCCTTGGCCCCTAATTGACTAAACTAGCCACCAATCTTCAAATGGTATTCCTGAGTAACTATCAAACATGACCATAACATATGTTTATAGTTATAGTGGAGTACTCCCATGTTTTTATATTATACTTCTAACATACCTAGATCTCCATTTATAAGACGTGATTTTATCTAAATATTAGAACTTAACATAACCCTTGTATCTTTCAATTAATAACTCCACATCAAGTTCATCATTTGGACCTCCTACTAGTGCATTAGCACATCCTAATTTGGTTTTAGTGATATGTACAACATATATTTTCAATGAATATTATTTTCTTCTATTATGGTTATGCACATTATCATTTGTGGAAAACAACTGACTACAATTGTCAAATTCTTCACTGGTATCTCTATCTATTCCAACATTGGATATTGTCATCAATAGTTTCCAATTATTAATTATCATATTTGGATCTCTCAAATTCTTGAGAAGTTGATTAAACATTTATTGGTCTTGGATTTATCCTTCTTGTCTAAAAATATTATCCAAAGTAACAACTACTTTGAATTCTTCACATAGTATTCTGCACATTCGTTACTATCATATGATGGTTTATCACTAACAATAGGAAGCTAACCTAGATCTCCATTCAAATTAATAGATATACACCAAAACTCATGAATGTATTTTTAGGAAATTCTTGACATAGTCTAGATTATATGTTTTGTATCAAATTTTATCCAATGAATATCATTCATCAATCATTGTGTATTTTATGTGGAAAATATCTTCTTAAAATTTTTCAAGTATTGTTCCTTCTAATTTAGCAGAAATCCATGATTGGGATTCAAATTTATGCATCGATAACCGAAGCACTAATATTTAAATTTTGTAACTCTAGTAGGTGTAATTAATATAAATTGAGAATGTTCTATGAGTCTTACATCATAAATATCTTGATGAATGGCAGTAATTAGATATTATTTTTTTGTTCTCATTGTTCTTTGGATTATCATACATAATGAAAAAGTATTTTGACCTACATGAAAATGTGTCATAATTATATTAAGTGCTTAATTTTTATTTATCACCCATGGTTCTTTAATTCACATTTAGTGATATATATCATCATTTATGACAAACACCTTATCTTTTATGGTGCTTATAAATTGTATCACTTTATGTGTGTATCATTCACCTTAATATTCATTATTTCATGATGTTTATCTATCAAGAACTCTTCCTCCCAACATGTATATTTCACTAACTTCCATAATTTGGCCATGTTCTAGCCTAGATATGATTTCCCACTCAAGTTCCATTGTGTTTTGTTGAATAGGTTGATTATCTTGTTGTATTTTTTTTCTTATTTTACATTGCAATGTTGACTATTATTCTCAATCATAATTTTTCTTTTGTCTTCTTATTCTATGTTACAATTTTTCTTCCTCTTGTAAATCACAATTTTTAACATTATTTGCAACATCAACATCCATTTTATCTTAAAGTTCATTATCTAGTATTTCAAGGACACGATCCATCAATATTGACTTAGCTTCTTCATAATTAATGTCAACATCAATAATCATTCGATTATAGTTCCTTTGAGATGTTTCACCATGAAATTCTTGTCTATGTTTTATTTTTTTCTCAATTATTTAATTTGAATACATATTTCTTTGTAATCTTATTCTCAACACATATTTTTCATCTTAATATTTTTGATCATGCATTTTTTCCATCCTACTAGCATACTTTCTCATTTTAGATTATATATTTAGCTAGATCAATTCAGCCCTGTATTCTATAAATCTCTATCTATCATTATCATTTTGACATTTTCTTTGTTCATCTATTTGTGCATTTGTCATTTTTTCTTGTATCCATCTATGATATTGTATTTTATATTCTCCCCATTGCTCCTCATTTTCAAAATTTAATCTTGGTCGAGCCATCCAATCAATACGTTTAAAAAATATTTTTTAATAATAGTTATACTAAAAATCAATATAAAAATGAATGAACATCTTCCCCCAAGCTCCCCCTTATAGACCCCACCAAGAAGACCACTAAGAAGGAATAGACACAAAAAAGACCTAGAATGATCCTACCTAGGGAGAATGTAGAAGGGCATGAAAAAAGAACTAGGGACATAATTAAAAAGAGCAAATAGGTCATGTAGGAGAAGGTGATTGAGGATGCAAAGGTACCTATGGAGGGATACCCCCTCATAGAATAGTCTACTATTTATTTTATTGTTATTTTTCCTTCTATATGGATAGTTAGTTTCTAGTACTATTTATATTTTTATCTTTCACCCCACGGGGCTTGCTACTTTATACTACACTTTTTAACTATGGTTCTTGGTCCCTATAAAACTAGGTTATTTACCTTATCAAATAAAAAATATAAAAATGAATACTATATACTATTTTTAATATAATATTTATTTATTCATCACATAAAATATGATAAACATATATTCAAATTTATTCTCAAATATTTATTTCAAAACAATTAATCCCCCAAAAAAATAAAATTATGACTCTTAAAAAAATTAATATCCTTTTATAACACATGTTGTTTTAGTGGGTACATTGACAACTTTGGATTTGACAAAGAAGACTTAATTAAATGCAATATTTAGATAAATATTATAATAAATTAACCCATTTATTTGGATATGGGTAAAATTGAGGGTTTTGACGGGGTCCCACAATCAAGTATGTGCATAGAGTTGGGGGATAATTCTATGGACATAACTACAACGCATACACATTATTGAAATATATAATAACACATATGCATTATTATATCTATAAAACAAAAAATAACCCCTCATTCCACCATTCATGTTTTGGCTTCTCATTCATGTTTTCACTACCTGTTCACATTTTGGCTTCCCATTCATGTTTTCCTAAATCATGTTTTGCCCTCCATCCACTAGATCAATGATGTCATCATGAAGAAGAGGTATGCATTTTGTAGATTAAATAATTTTTTTTGATTCTTTTTTGAATGTGAATTTCAAATTTAATTTTTTATTTTTCTGTAATATGTCAACATGTTTCACATAACCATCCACCTAATCCTTCACCTAACCCTTTGCTTAACCCTCTTGTAGTTCCCCTAAATCCCCCAAGTAATTAGGAGTAATTAGTTGCTCACATAGTGGAGAAAAAAATTAAAATTGAGAAAATAATTAGATGAATGAGAGAGCCCACTTCCACAAACACTCATCACACCTATTTTGCCAATAACCTAGAGTTAGTATTAGGTAAAATTGACTCGATAATGAGTCAATTGATAGATGGAGGTCATATAGGGATAGTTTTAGGGTTTACTATGCTGACAAATTGTTGACATCTAAGGTGAATAATAAAAATATAAAAAAATATCAAATTTGTGCCTTATTTATTGACTTGACCACTAATGGCCCATTCCCATAACAACCAAATGTTTTCCAATCCATTGATGCCAACACAATTTGATTAAGGCAAATTTTTGGGAATGATTGTGTATGGTGTTTGACTATCCCCATTATAAAAACTATGAGGTCCCTTTTTAATTTTTGAGGAAATATATTATGAGTTTTTCCTTAATCAAATTCTAAACTACTTTGACTATGGTGAGTTTTAGGGCTGAGGGAAAGGATCCACACAGGATTGACTAGGGGTAAACATCATGAACCTAACTAGCCTACAAGTATCCCTACCTAAAAGGCACTTCATCCAAAGATTCCCTTTGTGGTGATAGAGGTTATGGAGATAGACACTTTGCATGCACTTATTGCACTTACTGATACACTTGTTCATCATACAAGTAGACTTTCAAAGATAGATGCTCAAGATACTTTAGCTAGTGGTCATACCCAACCACACCAATGTAGATGTTGTGGTGTTATATGAATTGGACCTTTATATGATTATGGTGGTGCTTCAGGGGGCTTGGAGGATGTGGTCTTAATTGTTGATTTTTTGGCATAGACATTTGGGTTAGATACATTGGAAATATCTACACGCATGCAAGTATCTTTTATATAATTTTAATGTTAAAATTTGAAGTTATATTTGCAATGTAAAAAATTAAAAACTAATTTACATGTTTAAATTAAATAATATATATGTATTTTTTTTGTGTTCTAGGAGGAGACGTTGCCTTTGACATCATAGCTAGGTAGTGAGCCAACCCAAGCTACTACATCTATTCATGTCAATATGACACCATATACATTTACATAGGTAAAATTTTAAGTGAATCTTATATACTCTAAATATACCTTCATACACATTAATTGCATCCTTGGTATATTTTGTTTAAGAATTTATATAAAATACCAAATATAATTTTTTTAGACTTTTTATTGCTTAATGTATTAATATGGATTGGCGTAACTTGTTAGAAACTCATCCTCAATCTCAATTATGTTTTCAATAACCAAAATAATAAATTGAGAATTTTCTTGATATCCCATTATATGTAGTTTCCATAGTAGGTCAATCCAAATAATTAGGATTCAATGTACACATATATATAGACTTCATTTGATAAAATTTGTTTGGTATAATATATTTCTATCAATTTGCCAATCGAGCATAGCATGTCTTCATCAATATGGACACCACTCCTTTATTTTAAATACTAGCCTCATAGATAGGTACTTGATTCCTTGTTATCCTAATCACATATATCATTTCAATCTCTCTGATCAATATCCAAAATGGCCATAGCTAGAAATTCAATTCCCATCTTGATTTCATCCAAGAATAATAATTTCATCTCTATCTATGGAGTTATAAATTTAGATGGGATATCATCTTGATCCCATTGTACTAGTCAATTCCATTGGTTTATTGGGATAGTAAATCCATTAGAACCCATTGGTTTAATGGGAGAGAATCAACTATAAACTATATCCTATATGTATATGTCATAGGCCTTACGACCATGTACGAATAGGGGACCTCAACCCCATATAGATAGATGGAGTTGAGTATTTTGTTAACACCACCTATTTAGGGGGACTAAAGACCTAATATATCTATTTATGGGAGAGGTTCTATCTATATCTATTGATGTAGAGCTATATCAACTTCTATACCAAAATCTACCTATATCCCTTCCTTTCAAGGTTCTCCTTCATCCATTCCTAACTCATTCCCTTAGCCCTTTGGGTAATCAAATAATATTGATAATATTATTCAAATCAATCCTTCTCTCTCTCTCTCTCTCTCTCTCTCTCTCTCTCTCTCTCTCTCTCTCTCTCTCTCTCTCTCTCTCTCTCTCTCTCTCTCTCTCTCTCTCTCTCTCTCTACATCCTTGGTCATGTCACTAACTCAAACTATCTATCTAGTTACCCCTCACATACACCTTCTAGCTTTACCTTTTACTAGCCCTATTTTTGGGTAAAGCTCTTTGTTGGGAGCATCTAACAGATCTTCACAAGAAAAAAATTACATATTGAAGGACCCATTTAGCCTATACAAATCCCACATTAACCCTCTAACACAAATTTCAAGGAAAATTGTATTTCCTTCTTTAGGCCTCTTACCAATTAGCCCTGCATTTATGCAAAACTCCTTAGTATGAAACATGTAAGAACTTTATCTATAAGCTATTAAGATTTATAGATACCCATTTTTCTCTTTCAACTGAATCAATCATTTATTGACCCTCTTCTTTGGATTAATTCTCTCTTGTTTCTATATCACCCCTTCACCCTTAACACTTCTTTAGGCTTAACACTAGATCATAGCCTCATTTACAAACTTTTCTATATCTGACAAGCCTAAAACCACATCCACTAGCGATAAGACATCAAATAATGTAATATTACATTTTTTTGTAATTTTTCAACTATTAAATCTCATTTTATACACTAAACCCTAGTATTAGGGTTTCTAGGCCATTACTAAGGCCGAGAGCACACTAAAGGGGATGAATTTTATCTTAGTGGGTTTCAAAAACCCAAACCTTTTTCATTGGGTCTTTACTAACCCTATACAACTTTCTCATTTAGACAAGAAGTTCTAAAATCCCATAATCAATTCCAAACTCAAAACTCTTAGTTTACAACCCTACCTATGCACACAGGAAAATAGGGTAGAAGGTTAATTTACCTTTAATTCAACTCCCAATATCTTTAAAACCCAATATGGGATTATATACACTTCCATTTACTATATTATACCCCTTACAATCTCAATGGAATCCCAAACTAGTTTCAACATAATATAACTCAGCACTTTGACTATATATTGCCCTTTAACAAATAGGGTACTCAGGGATTGTTTCCTCTTTCAATGTCAAAGCACTATAAAACTATATAAATATGATCTCCCCCTTTATATGATAATTCAACATCCTTATTTAAACTCTTTAGAATCCATAACAAGTTACAAGACTAAACACAAGGCACATAATTTCTTAGTTTTCAAGCTATATGTTTTCCAAGAAAAAGGACTATGGACAAATAGGATTTTACCACTTCTTGACCAATTAGACTCCTAAAAAGATTATTCTCAACACTCTTATGCATGTTCCTTAGTTAACCTTCCATATAAATTTATACCAAAAGAATAAAATGCTTGGACTATAGTCTATTCTTGGATAATACACAAGACTACGTTTGTTAGCAACTTATTTAATCAATTAATTTCCCAAGTTAATAATTATTAGGTTATTTGTTCAGCTGATGACTAGGGTAGACAATCCTTCATCATTACAAGTCAAGATAAACTGAAGAATTACTGTTGCAATGTCATCTAAACAGGCACTGACTAAGGAATGTATATTCACTTTTAATTTTGAATTATAATTTAGTACTTTTATTTTAATAATTTTACTATATACTTTGGAAAATATAACTTAAATGCATGAATGTATTGTGTATGCCAAGCTCTCATATGACATTTGATATTCTAATTCAGATGGCTACTGTGACATCTCCTCATGTTTCTTCATCATTTGACATCCCTGTTCATGCAGTTGAACTTGGCATTGACCTAGTTGAGCATCAATGAAAAATTGAAGAAGACCATGAGATTACAGTAAGTGCATGCTTAAATGAATTTTTTATTATAATTTAAAACATGAGTTTTTTAACTTGGTTTCATGTATAATTGTTAAATTTATAATAATTTTTGTATTTGAACAGGTTCAGCTGCAAGCGAGCTATAAGCATAGTAACCGTAGTCGAACCTTGGAGCAATCTAAGGCATTCACGATATCTCAATTTATAAGTAGGGCATCCAAAGGAGAGTCTTATTCAAAGAAGGCAAAGCGAGGGAGACTATTTGATGATTAGGATGTTTTAGATGATGTACATTTTTATATCCCTATATGTCAATGTACCCATTTTTGGCATTATACATGCATATATGATGTAATCACTTGACATTAGATACTATGTTGTTAGACATGATGTAATTTTTTGTATGTCTATATAGCAATGCATGCATTATTGACATTTAATGTCTATATATGGCATTCATACATGACATTATTATTTTGTACATGAATATTTATGAAAACTAATGAATTGAATCTTATTTGAATCACTTGTGTTCAGATTATTATAAATAATTGGTTTTGAAGTATTCTTAAGGATTATAAATGTTATGAGATTGAGAATAATTTATTAAGATAATGTTGCAAATCAGACCCTTATAAGAAATGAAGCTGACATTCAATTGCTATGGTTTTTTATGGTTTTCTATGCTATGATATGGTTTGTTATGCTATGGTTTTTTAGGATAATGTTGTAAATCAGACATTCACTTGCTATGGTTTGATTTGAATCTTCTTTCATAAGCTAACTCCTTTTTTGATTCATTGGACTTAAGTTAGCTTCTTACACCTAATACTTATTCCTTGTACTCTTATTATTACCTACTTGATGGCATTGATCTCTATCCATACATATTTTACCTCATTCCATTCATGTCTCATTCACAAATTTCCTCTCAATCTCTTTCTAGTTTCTTTCTAGGAACCTTCTTTGGGTCTCAAGGACCAAATCTTCATCTATGTTTCAAGAGCTCAGCCTATTATCACATATGGTCTTATATGATCATAACATACCCTGTATAACCCCCTTCAATTAATCAAACAATAGAATGCTCTCATTCCACACCTTATGGACACAATGCTCTCTCAAGGCTTATAGCCTTTTTTTACTATATTTTTCCTTCTACAAAAACATTATGATTTCTCAAGATATTATAAGGGCATTTATAGGTATACTCTATTCTTTTTCATATCTATGTCAAATTTCATAACCCAACTCCACCTCTAACTATCACTTCCTTCATTGGCCTACCCTAATTTAGGCCTAATTAGCCCTATTCCAAACCCTCAGTCCTAGAATCTATATGCATTCATACAATCTTAGGTTAAAACCTTTTGATTCACCTTGTATATGTATAGGGGAGTAATATTACAAAGTTCCACTAAATTTCCATGGTTAAATCTCCTAAAAATGCCTGAAGCTCACTAATCTAGGGTTTTCCATGCGTGTACATACTTTACAAAGTACCAATTTGACCTTTCCCCTAATCTTATTTTGTTGAAAACATACTCATGACATCTAAAACATACCAATTTGTCATTTTCATTGAAGACCTCAAGTCTTCCTTGTACCTATTTTCCACTTTTGCCCACATATGCCTATAAGGCCTACTAGGCCTAATTCATGTTCTTAAAGATAATTTTTCCCCTATGACCTTATTTCTCATTCTTGACCCCACTCTCACATATAATATTGATGTTTGGCCATATCTTTTCCCATAGACTTACCCCAACCTCCAAACCACCTTCAACATTTGAAGTAGGGAAGTCATACATTTAGTTATCATAATTGTCATTGCATTATTTTAAATTTATATGTTGTGTGCAAAGAGGGTTTGTGGGTATAATTTTGATGGATTGGCATAATTGATCCATATTTCCACTCCTCACCAAAAGTTTTGTCATAATATCCTCTACGTCTAACCAACAACTTTGCCTCTGGAACTAACAAGTGTAAATATACCACTTCAAGCACATCTATATAGGTAAATTACATGTGTTCCAAGAACCTTGACACCCACTTCCACCTAAAAATGAATTTTAGTGCTATTTTAGAGCATATAAACACTAACAATAAATATTGTCAAAGTTGAAGCTACGGTCCAAGTACTCAATTTTTGGTGCTTATTGGATGAAATTTGGTACTACCAACACATATAAATGGGTGAATAAGGTCTAGGACTAGGTTCTTGACCTCCCATCTGGGACTGATGACAAACCTACCACCCATTCTAGGCCCAAGAATGCCCTTCCCAATATAAGAAACAAGTTGATTTTTAGCCTAACTTCAGGCATGCATAAAACCAAAAATATAAGTCATATAGAGGAAAAATAACATCCCTAGTATGTGTTTTAAATTCATATAATTTCAACCTAAATCTATTCTGAATCACCTATAAGAGCAATCCATGTCATAAGTTGTAGTAAAGGGTCCTAAAATGCATACTGTTGGTAGTGAAGAGACAACTTCTTGACCTACAACTAGAAACTTTGCCTTTGGACCCAGAAAGTGAAAATAAACCACTTTAATCATGTCTATATAGGCAAATTACATTTCTTTCAAAAAATTTGACACCCACTCCCACCTTTTAATTAATTTTCACTACTATTTTGGAGCATGAAAACACTTACAATAAATGTTGTCAAAGTTGACGCTACGGTCTAAGAACTTAATTGTCAATGCTTGTTGGCTAAAAAATGGCACTTATAACACATCCTAATGGGTGAATAACATCTATGACCAGATTTTTGACCTTCCATCTAGCTCAGATGACAAATTCACCACCCATTTCGGGCTCAAGAATGCCCTTCCCAATACAAGAAAGAGGATGATTTTTAGCCTAACTTCAAGCATACATAAAACCAAAATTGTAAATCATATGGAAGAACCATAAGATCCCTTGTGTGCATGGGAAAGTCCTCTAATTTCACCTTGAATCTACTTTAAATCACATCTAAGACCAACTCGTGCTAGAAGTTGCAGTAAAGGGTCTTAAAATGCAAATTTTTGGTAGTGAAGAGACAACTTCTTGACCTACAGCTACAAACTTTACCTCCAAAATTGGTACTTAAAAATCCACCACTTTGATCATGTCTATGTATGCAAATTACATGTGCTCTAGGAACCTTGACACCCACTTCCACCTACAAATGAATTTTCACTACTATTCCGGAGCACGAAAACACTTACAACAAATGTCAAACTTGAAGCTACCATCCAAGAACTCAATTTTTTTTGGCTTGTTGGCTAAAAAATGGCACTATCAACACATTAAAAGGGGTGAATATCATCTAAGACTAGGTTTTTGACCCCTCATTTGGCTCAGATGATAAACCCACCACCCATTTTGGGCTCAAGAATGCCCTTCCGAATACAAGAAAGAGGTTGATTTTTAGCCTAACTTCAGGCATGCATAAACCAAAACTATAAGTCATATGGAGGAACTTTAAGATCCCTCATGTGTTTGGTAAAGTCTTCTAATTACACCTTTAATCTAGTTTGAATCACCTCTAAGAGAAATTTTTGCCAAAATTTACAGTAGAGTGTCCTAAAATGCAAATTTTTGGTAATGAAGAGACAACTTTTTGACCTCCAACAACCAACTTTGCCTCCAAGATTGGTAGGTGAAAATCGACCACTTTGAGCACATCTATATAGGCAAATTACATGTGTTTCAAGAATATTGACACCTAGTTCCACCTGCAAGTGAATTTTCACTACTATTCTAGAGCACGGAAACACTAACAATAAATGTGTTTGAAAGGCTATAAGGAGAAATAAACTTGTCATGAGCAATTGTTCAAGAGTACAAAAATGCCACGTACTTTTACTAAGCTTATTTTAACTTCAAAAATATGAAATTATTTACTAATAGTGCTAACCACATGAAGGTGGAATCTAATTTGGCACCACTAACCTACAAAACAAATGTTAATAAGTAATTAAAGATGAAATTTATTCATGTATTACCTAGAAAATCAAAAACATTTGGTAAAATTGATTACATATACATTTTACAAGTCAACATACCTACGTATTTCAATCCAATAAACCACTTGAATCACCTCTATTCTTGATATTATAAACAATAACTTCATGGTCTGACTCATGAACTTTCGATAGAATCTTGTTTATTGGCCTCCCTTGATATTTTTGCAATTGAATATTCATTGCAAGAACCAAATTTGAATAGTGTAGAATCTTCCTATGATTTTCAAAGTCTTCAAACAACCATAACTTAAATTTTTTATAGGATATCATCGAAGCCAAGTTCCAGTGACTATCATAGACCCAGTGGGATAATCAATGTTTTCTCCATCTACAACCCAGGAAGTCAATTTTTTCTTTCCATCTACAATTTGACATAAGTAGTAATTTGTTCCCTCTTCATTGTCCTCATCTAAAATAACTACAAAAACATATCATGCATCATAAAAACCAAATTTTAATGAGATTATGAAGATAGATTATGAGAATAAACTTTCCATAAAGATTAATCTTCTACCTGGTTGTACTAGATCGGATACATTGTCAAAGTCATGTGAGGATGTCATTCTAGTAAGTTGCAATGCTAGTGGAACTTGATATGTGTTGATTGGAATTAGAGGTTTGGAACTCTAGCCATCTACCCACTCTTGTGACTCACACTCATTCAAAACAAGGTTCATGCATACAAAACAAAATCATGACAAATGTTATGTATGAATAGTCCAAGAACTTGCATTTGCACTATGAAATGAGTGGAGCTCACTTGAACCTATTATAGTCATACAATCCTCATAGTTTGCCAGGTTTTTTTCCTCTATTAACCAAAAATGTCTATGAATAATAGAGTTTGGTTGACAACCATGACATATGTTCTCATTATACTAGTCAACCACACTTTTTGCATTAATAAAATTAGAAACATTATCATATTTCAAATCGTCCCTTGAAATGACTCTTTTTATACATGCTACAACACCACCATGCTCCCCTTTTCCATGGCCAGCCTCAGTGAAAATCCAAATATGTTATACACTAGTGGTAACATGCATCTTGCTCAACTAATAAAATATCTGTGCATTCTTAAATTATGATGTGCATTTTTTTGACCAAATATAATGTCATTTGAAATCAATGTTCCTCTAAGTCAACTTTTTATAGAACTTATCAATACAACCTTGCACATACTCTGTACAATGTGATCCATCATCACTAATATAGAAATGGTACTCCCTTAATATTTTTATATCTTCCTCTGTACCTTTAGGTGCATGCATGAATGCTATATTCATGAATATGGAAATTTGTGTTGAGTTGTAATACTACGATTGAACTTCCATTTGTGGTTTGAATGTGTAATTTTTTACAAAGTTGACTACTAAAACAATAGAATCAAGTGGGATTGTGTCCTTTCATAGCTTGAAATGTTCATCCAACCATTTATCCCTATGTGTGTGCCTTGCATACTCATAAATAATTATCTCCATGAATTCAACCATAAAAATTGAAATAGGTATCGCTTTCATAACAATCTCACACCTTTTAGATTATTTGCCATATTTTACTTGATAAGTTACATATTTGTATTTGCTCAAACCAACTATTTGTTGTCCAATTTCACTTGTACACTCCTCATGGATACATTTTTTTAATTTTGGTAATCCATCTCAAATGTTGCAATTTCCATCCAAACATGATTTACTATAAAAGAACTATCCATCTGGTCTTTCTAAAAAAAGATTTGAAATAAATTCCCTAACTTATTTTGGTATAACTTCTATTCCACACTCCTATAAAATGGCAGTAGTATGTAAACTACAATGAATATGGAGAAAAACATCAGAGTACATTGAAAATTCAACATGTTTCCTAAAACAAGTGGTGCATGTGTGATTTATTTTTCCATAAAAAGGATTGGCCATCTCAAAAAGTATTTGACTAATAGTAATTTGTAGATATTTTTCCAAAAACTTAGAGTAAAAATGTGTTTGAGTCATATCCAAGAAATGTTTTGGATGCAGTTCATGGTTATAAGAACCAACTTTTCTTTTCACTAAATCTCTTGCATTGGGAAAAAATCTTGTATTATCTTTCCAAAATTATGCAAGTAACTCTTTCAAAGCATTGGTTATAGCCTTATCCTTTCATGGAAGTCTACCAAAGAATGACTAGCGCTCTTTGGTATTGGGTTCATTAAGTCTTTCACATCTTGTAATTACTTTCATTAATGTTTTTCTATTTATATAAAATTTTCAACTTGTTTTTGAAATCAATCCTTTTTCCCTTGTTTTACCACTGATGTCAAAATTTGTCATTATATATCGGGCAACATTACAATCTTTATTACATGATTTTGAGCCTACAATATGATACACATCATGTAGATTTTCAACAATTTCATCATTTTCATTATCCATTTGATATGCTCTTAGTCCTAATGCATAAATTATAGGTCTTATCTTAAGTAATTAAATTAATAAAACAAATAATTAACATCTTTGACTATCATACTCCAATTTATGAAAGAAATTATCCCAATTTCTTGAGCAAATCTTCTTGAATGGCAGTCAGACATTTTGTTATGCATTGATTTCAAAATATTTTCATCAACTTCAATTAATTACTTATCTTTTATATGCACAATTCTTGGAGGTGTTGTTATTGGTGGAATCCATTTAGAGGGTGTTTCAAAATCATTATATGTTTCCATGCAATTTTCTTTAAATGTGTTTATTTCTTCATTATGTGTTTCCATGAAATTTTCTTCATTGTTAATTTCATCATTATTTGAGTCCATGAAATTTTCTTCATTGTTTGTGGGTAAATTATCATGCATAGGCTCTTCATCAACATAATAAAAAACTTTAAACTTTGAATGTGAATTTTCAACATTATCTAATTTTCTATTCTCAGTTTCATCATAATTAAATTCATTATTGTGAATTTCATCATAATTATATTAGTTATTATAAATTTCATTATTATTTAATTAATAATTATCAATTGCCTCATTATCTAAGGCATTTGGCACATCAGGTTTAGTGTTTGTACCTTGTCTAAAACAAATTACTTGCATTCATACCTTGTTTTTTCCTCTCAACTCTTCTAATTTCTCTAATGTTTTGTTCTTCAACTTATTCCTCCTCCCTCAACATGAAATGAATCCCATTTTGATAAAAACAACCAATAAATTACTTTAAATGTGGGGTCTAAAAAAAAATGCAACAAAGAAAGTATGCAGAGTACGCAGGGAATGTCTATGGGGACATCAATCTCGATTAGGGGTAAAAATAGATGTTGCAAAGTGAGTTTTTATTTTTGTTTCAAGGAATGAATATGCATTATAGGAATGTGTACGTGTTCCTTGAAGTATATATGTATACTATAAAAATAAGAAAAAAGGGTCATATTCAACTTTTTTTTCCATTATAATACTACAATATGATGTAATAAGATTATCATATGTTGTAATAATTCTATCATATCATGTAATAAGGCTCAATATGATGCAATAAGACTATAATATGATGTAGTAAGACTATCATGCGATGTAATAAGAATATTATGCAATGTAATAAGACTATCATGTGATGCAATAAGACTATCATACGCAATAAATCTGTAATATATCATATCATATGATTTAATTAGGTTATCATATGATGAAACAAGGATTAATATGATATAATTAGGCTATCATATGATGTAATAAGGCTCAATATGATGTATAAATCCCCAATATGATGCATAAATCTCCAATACATGATGAAATAAGACTCTTGATAAGACTATGAAGCAATAAAACTAATTAATGATGGATCGAGTCTCAATATGTAATACAAAATGAGCTAATTTTTCCCAAAATCACATCATAAGTCCTTACAAAACTAGGTGAATAATAGATTCACAAATTATCACTAATCACATTCATGAATTTATGCATTTGTGATGAAATCAAGGAATGTAGGGGTTATTTTTGTTATAAAATTAAGATTTAGGGTTAAGGTTTAGTGAAATGGGTTTCTACATGTGTATATGTCATAAAATTAGGGTTTAGGGGAACTACATACATGTTGAAGTGATAAAATTAGGGTTTACGATCAACATGTCACAAAATGTGACCTAATTTATCCCTTTCAATCATATTGTAGACTCTAATTTAGGTTTAATGGGATGAAATTTGCCACATTTGCATTAGATTAAATTAGGGCCAATTAAGTCATACATGTTGCATCTAGATTATATAATCGATTAGGCCATAAATTTGGTTTAAGGGCTCAACTTTGCCCAGCTCACATCCCTAATTGAACCAATCAACTAATTAGTTCAATTCATGATAGATAGAATCATAATTAATTTTGACCCAAATCATAAATATCATGATATTATAGTTATATCAAGAAGGGGTTCAAATTGGCCTCCCATGCCTCCTTAATTGAATTGTCCCTATAATTGAACCTTATTGTGCCATGTAACTTATACATCTAAACTTGTGTTAAAGCTATCTGATATGCATCAAGTCCTAGAAGTTTCAGAGTTGACAATGACCCAAGAGTCCAAATTCAATTACATATCACCATGTGTACCTCATACGTGCTCTAAAGTGTCAACACTATTAGAGGTATCATGTCTTAGGAGCTTTAAAGATATAGATATTAGATCCCTATGAGGCTAAATATAATTAGATATGTATGCACATGTGTATCTTGTACACACACACACACACACACACACACACACACACACACACACACACACACACACACACACACACACACACACACACACACACACACACACATATATGTGTGTGTGTGTGTGTGTGTGTGTGTGTGTGTGTTAGAGATCGATCTCCTATCCTAAAAACATTGGATTTGTTAGAGCCTTAGGATGTCTAATCCAATCAAAGATTTCCACATACATGTATAGGTTTAGTACACCTAGAGATGTGTTAGAGTTTTCAGATATGCACATCTTTGATACTTAGACACATTCCATCATAGAGCCAACCAATCCAACTAAGGCCTATTCAGAAATTTATCATACATACATAAAATCCAATAATGTTTAAAGATTTACATTGATGCAATCAACTCATGTCTAGTAAATGATTCACACATGTGGTGCAAGCCTCTGACTTGCCTTTACTATATAAAAATTATCTTATAGAGCCCTTTAAGGTACCATCCAAAATTTAAGCAAGCAATGAACATTATCAGTTTTCTACATGTATACATACTCAAATTATTTATATCCCTCTACCTTGAATTACCTCTAGAGATCTCAAAACTTACATTCATATTAAGTCCTACATGCAGGAGAGAACACAATCTAGCAATGGATGAGCCTCAAACTCAAATCCCAAGCTGTAGCAAGAATTCTAAGACATGTACTAATTTATTTGAATCCACATCATAAGTTTTGAGCTCATTACAATGAAATATGAACAAGATGATTGAAGATATACGTAAAATATATATATATATATATATATATATATATATATATATATATAATCTTGAAACATTCGGTGAGGGGGTCCACACTAGTATTCAATTCTAATCAACCATATATTTGAGGTGATAAATTCATTATCCACATGAATAATTATTGGGTCTCTCTACTCAACATCATCCTTGAGGGGAAGCAGGTCTCAGATTTAGGGGACATTGGACCACAGGTTTAATGTATCTTGAATAAGTTCAATAGAGTTTGAGCTAGGATAACTTATCTATATGTCATACTTGGTCAATTCTAGTTCTACGCCATCCCTTAATGGCTTAAAACAAAGTCTCTAGTGTAAATAGATATTTTCTAAGCTATACATTCATAGATAAGCACATCATCTTAAAACAATGTCTTAATAAATTACCACATCATCAATAATGGATACATGTGACCATTTCAAGTTTATTGAGCTCAAAACACATCTTATACAAAACAAAATGCATAACCAACTTGATCAAAATATTTAATAATTTAACATGTAAATACATTATAGGTCCATTATCCTACTTCCATATATTACCATCGTAATTACATAGTAAGGTATAAAACTCTAGGGTATTGATAAACATCAAGTGTTGTCTAGCTTGTTTTTTATCTTAAAATTATTGCATCCATGGTGTGCCTAGGACTAGTCCCATGTCAAAGACACACTCTTCATATGACATGGGAATATATGGAGTGGTTGATGGTTATCCAATGGGTGATGGAGGATTAACCATATTTTCACAAGAGATCTTAATTTTAGGCAAAATTTGAATAATGTATTTGAATACATTAGGGGAATCAAGTGAATAATTGTAACAATAAAAGACTCTTGTTATACATTCAATTGGGACCTCGAAATGCACCTGTTGAATTAGATGCACTAAGTGACCTTAGAGGAAACTTAATTGAATTTATTCAACACAATTTTAGATTATTTGTCAAATAATCCAAGGCATGATTCATACGTATTAGGCTCCATTAGATAACATTCTTGAAATAGATATCAAAGAGATGCACTGTTATACCAAAGGCTCAATTATTACTTCTACTTACACAAGATTATCAATACTAAATAGTCCAATTCAATGGGTTTGCCACTTAAACAAATTAGTCCAAAATTTATAAATGAAGGGGTCTGGTCAAAGATATCAAAGAAACAACAAAAGGGTAATATAATATTTTAGGCAAGTAGGATAATATCAATAAGAAACACAAAATTTAATGTAAAATAGGATTTTAGGTAAGTAAGGTGGTAAGTTATATCCTTTCCTTACTAGGGGAAAGATCCCAATAGTTGTGCATGTTTCAATTGTCAAACAAGGATTTTATTAACATGTGTTCTATTGATGAAACATATTGGTGTATATATTTATATATTGAACTGCACCAAAATTTTAGAATGTAATATCTAATACTTATTAAACATTTATTCTATAAAATTAAAAGCAACCAATCACATCTTGACAAGTAAGAGTCAAGTATTGATACTCTAATGCACAATTATTGGTACACTAAAGGTTAAGTTTTGATCATAGGTTTAAAAAATGTATTTTATGACCTCTTATAATAAAATTAGTTATATTATCAAAGGTATAATGTGTTATACCTTGATACATTAGTTATAATTATTTAAGATGACATATTGAAATCAGTAAATTTTTTGAAGTCTAATGCGACGTTATGGCACGTTAGTTCACTGTCCAGAGCTAATGGGACCTTTCCCCTATAAGAAACATGAAATTTGACATTTCACCTATAAGGATGCATTGATAATGGGACCTTTCCCCCATAACAAACATGAAATTTGTTTCTTTCATTTTATGTCTAAGAAATGAGTAAATGTTATATAACGTGTACATGTTGTATATTGTGTTATATAATATGTATGCATTATGGAACACATACATGTTTCATAGAGTGTACACATTTTTTAAATTCAAATTTAAAACCACCCTTTTAATCACATAAATGTCTTGGATTTTTGAGCCTATGGCTTGGGACTGTGCATCTATAGCCAAGACAAAGAGTTTTAGGAAAAACTAATAAATTTCAACTTCAATCACCAAATATGCTATGGATTTCAACATAAAATTTCAAAAAATTATTACCATTATGATGGGCATGTTGTCCTCTTTCTAAATTTATGATTTTTATAATTTTTGGCCTATTTTAAGGGTTCAAACTATATTTATTTCTAACATCACCTTTTTTAGGCCACTACATGCCTCACACATAGATGCCTATTCATAGATATATAATTTAGTTTTCATTTATCCAACTAGAAATCAAATTATATGGTGAAACACTAGGCCTAATTCTACACACATTCAAAAAAAAAAAAAAAAAAAAAAATTGAGGTAGTTAGGGTGGGTCACATGGATAGTTATTCATTTTTTCTTCAATTTTCAGGATATACTAAATTGTAAAATTAACAAAAAATGTTTTCATCAAAAAAATATAAAAAAAAGTTCATAACACAATACAAGATCTAATCTAGAAATTCACCAAAGGGTTTCTAAAAATATTTAATGATGCTCAAAAATTGGTGGGTCACAGAATGGTACAATTAATTTTTTCTTAAAAAAAAAAAAAGAGGTTCTATTCAAATTTTAGATGTTTAATATATTTATACTTATCCGTTTTTCAAAATAAATACTTTTTTGGAAACTAGACTTGAAATTCTACAATTCATGTTTTATATCATCTTCAAATTTTGAGTGTATCCATCTCTAATTATTTGTAGAACTTCATATTTATAAAATTTTAGAAAAATCATGTCCATGGGTAGGCCCTTTCTTGTCCCCCAAGTTGGTGCACTTACCCAACCCACAAGAAGAAGTTTTACAAAGAAAATAGATCAAAAAATAGATATGGAACACAACATAGGTCATAGTCCCCAAATGTAGAATCCCAATAGGAAATAAAAATCATGATCACCATAAGAGAATAAACAAAAAAAACATTAAAAGGAAGGACCAAAAAAAAAAAACCAAATACTAAGAGTCAGGAGAAGAGATGCAATGCATCAATAATTAGTCTGAAATCACAACTTCACCTCAAAACCAACACCAAACAATATCAACCATAATACAAACCATAAGAGTGTAGGAGCGAAGATGAAGGAAATCATTGCAGGCATGGATCAACCTTTTCCTATAAGGGAAGTTTTCCAAGTTCCTTAGGGACCTATGTCTAATAAGATATTTGACTTTCTATTATAGCCTTTTAACTTGAGATCGATAACCTTTTATGCTTTGATAGAGTGCCCAAGTTAGTATTAGGGATCCCAATTATGGTCTTACCCATGACAAATGGGCTTAAGGAAGCATAACGATCTTCTGGAGCACCAATGTCCAAGGTCCCTCTTCTAGAGATGCATAGATCTATAAAAGGGATAGACTTCTCTTCCAATGGAACATGTCATTCCTCTACTAGCTTATTATAAGGAGGAGAATCCATAGGAACATCTGAGAGAGGGTGGGAATTGAAGAAAAATAGAAGATAGAAAACCCCATGATTGTGCCACATGAATTCATGATTAGGAAGGCCCTCTTTCATTTTCCATACTTTTTGATGATTAAAATAAACTTGAGAAGAACAAGATGTGGCTTGGTGCCCAAAGAGGTTATAATAGAAGCACCTGAAGGGAAGACCTTCAAAGTTGAGATATTGAATCTAAGATCCATGAGAATATTCTACCCTAATAGAGTGAGAATGTGGCTTGGACAAGTCAAATATTTCACACACACTTGTTGTTTTGTTTCCCTTATAGCTCTCATCCAACTTGATAAATGATCCCACCAAATTGATTAGTCATTTGATAAGGTCACCATTTCATGAGATAGGAATAAGATTGTAGAAACTAAGCAAAAAAAATATCATTTATAATTACCACCTTGTCCACATCGAAGAAGGGAGACCAAGGATAGAAGAACAAGTTGTGGATGCCCTAGAACTAGGATCAAACTAACCCAAAAAACTCACATTCCTCAAATCAATTGAAATTAACTTGGAAAACACCTCTACAAGATGGCGGGAAGAACTCCAAATAGAATCAACCCAACTAGTCAGCTTAGCAATGGACAAAGAGGGGTCTAGACACTTTTTGAACAAGATCCTCTTACAAACATCATAATACATTCCTTGAATAACTAACTTAGAAATAAATAAAATAGGGGAATTATTGGATATGTAAATCAACATATCACCCACCAAAAAACTTTGGCCATTGGATCTAGGCTAAGAAGGGGTGTTGGACTACATACTAAAGCCACCAATAGAGGAGGGAGCAACCGATTGAAAATGATGTGTAAGAACCAAAATTGGATTCGAGATAAAATATATTAAAGATATAAAAATTAAAAATTAAAAATTAAAAATTAAAAATTAAAAATTAAAAATTAAAAATAAAAAATTAAAAATTAAAAATTAAAAATTAAAAATTAAAATTGAATAAAATAATTTAAAAAAAATGTTTTTAAATTTTTTAAAAACAAATTCTATATTTATGTGAATTAAGTTAAGTAAATACTAAGTTAACAAATGAAATTGATAATTTAAAGGAAAAGATAATATGTTAAATAAGTATTGAGATAAAATAATTTGGAATATGTTGAAGAATTCATAAAACATAATTAAAAAAAAAAAAATGGAACCACTACTATGTGAACCTTTAATTAAGTAACAAAGTCATAAGATGATTATAAAATTGTTATTTGAAGAAACCTTAAAATAAAAATTAATACTAATGAACTTTATAAAATCAAATAATTGTTGAATATATATAAAAGAAAGGAGAAAGGTATTTATTAATCAATTACCAGATTGTAAAAATCTATAGTTGGCCATATTTAGTAAAACATAATAATATTAAATGAGAATGAATAACCATGTTCACATGCTAGAGGAGAAAAAGATGGAATAGAGGAACTACAGTGGAAACTAGAAACTCTAATCTCTATATTTAAAGGAGTGGGAAAATGGTTAGCCATGAGGAAATGCTATTCAAATGGAACAAATTAATTGAATCAATAAAATAAGAATTAGGAGATCATCTTTTTTTTTTTTTTTTTTAAGATGAACTAATGATTTCTAAGAATGGTTCAAATCTAGACTTATATCTCTATTTAGATTGTTTTCATGTTTATAAATTTCAAATAAAATTTCTTTGCATATTATTCTTTTTATTCCCTTCACAATCGTAATTAACATTACTTTCATAAATTTTCCCATAATACATTGGAGAAAATGGGGCCAAGATTAGAAGATATGGCAAGGTCACTATAGGAGTTGGAATAAGTGATTGGCCCCATGATGAACAATAGAACATTTTGTTTAGCATTAGTAGCCACATCAACTAATTTATTGGTATTGCATTGGTTGTGATGATGGTTTTCTACATCATTTGTGAGCTACAAAAGTTGTTGATGGCAGATCCACGATTAAACATGTGGGGCTACTTGAATGTGATGAATTAGTTAGAGGAGATGCTTAAAGTTGTTTTGCCAAGAATTGAATAATTATAACTATTAGTTGTAAAATGTTGTGAAGTATATGGAAAATAATGGAGTTGTGGAAAGGAATTATGTGTCCTCGATGCATATTAGATGATAATATTATTGTTGACCATTTTATATTAAAATATCACCATTAATCATACTAGATGAATAAAATCAATGATTTAAAAAATTGATGATGAACATTAATCATTAAATATTTTTCATAGTAAAAATAACTATTACCTTAATTAATGATAATCATATAATTCTTCCACCCAATACTACTCTTTGAAATAGTAGACACAAAGACATAATCCATCCAATAATTATCCTTATTTTAACAAACATCAAGAGATTGATAATTATTAGATGATATATATATTCACTATTAATATATAATATTAGTTTATATATTAATATTATATTTATTAATTATATATTATTTATCATATAATTATCATTTTATACACGTGTGACTTTTGAAAACTCAGCATGGTTTCGCCGTTAACAGGTGGCTCTCCACTTTCAATGTTTTCACTGTAATCCCTAGTTGTAGGCCATTTGTTCCACTTGTCTTAATCTATGCATACAAACTATGTGATTTTGAAAGTTTAAATTATACTGTCATTAGAGGCATGCAAACATCTCATACATAGAACCATGTGGATTCATTTCAATCTATTTGCAAGGAATCGACTTCATTGATTTTGGTCCTCCGTTTGGCAATTTGAATTTGATAGCAAAGAGTGTGTTGCCAATAATAATAGTAAGATTTTGGAACGTGGAAGCCATTGGGGAGAAAGTCGTTGTGATGTTACAATAAGTTCACTGTTCGGATCTACTTACATTTTTCCAATTAATGCTAAAGAACATAATGCAACTGTGTATAGAAGGTAAGTATAGGATGGTTTGCCATATGTTTTCCATAGCTACTTGGTATACCGTTCCATACAACACAAAAACTAGTAATATCAACTTGTTATCATTTGGTAGAATGTATCCTAAGATAGGTAGAAATTGTGATGAGTGAACTGCGCATAAAATTGGACACAAACCTGAGTCATTAGCACCTATCTAGCTGGTAATAGTTCGTTCTCTGAGCTAAAAGTCTGAATTAAATGTCTTCGTCCCCACTGTTTGTATGCTCAATGATTTTTGTCTGGATGAGAGCAGTTTATCAATTTGCATTTAACATAAATGTAGGCAAACTGAAATAAATGATATCGTCTCGAATTTTGGCATCCTATCAAATTTCTACGCCCAGCTCAAAGCTAGCACTTTCTGTCCTAAAACAATAAACTAAGTCTGAATGAATAAGACACCTGAGGTATGCCAGCACCAGGTTTGTTTCTCGAATAGAATCAACATCCCTAAGAAATTAACTGTAGCGCTCCTTTTGTTTCAGTAGAAAACAAATATGTCCAATTACAACACTACGCCGTGCTTTTTCATAGATTCTTTTCTTTGTTTTTCGAAAAGGAGAAAGGCAAAATAATTAGTGGGTATCCATACAAATTAACCTTGGTTTACTATTCGCTTCTTTTCATGGCTTATGTTGTGGCTGGATTGTGGCGCTTAGTGGAAAACTGGCATAATAAGGTTTTATGAAAGCATATGTTAACATTACATGAGCAGTTGCATGACTCCCTATGTTTGTGGCTCTTTGGAGTTCTGAACAAGCAGCAGCAGACAAGAATGTACCAATCCTATTAAGTCTATGATCGACTTTTTCATTCTTATTCCACACTGCTATTCTATTCATGGACATATTTTTACTCGGAAAAAAACAAAAAAAACAAAAAAAAAAACTTACGTCTCTTTGGATCCTCTCTATTCCCTTATGCGCATTTCTATTATACATTGCATGTCAAAGTAGAAAAAGTAGCACTGTTATTGTTTGTTATCATTCTACAGTAGACAATTGAAATTGAAAATAGCATATTTTTTTATTTTATCTCTTATAAGATGAATCTAAAAAGTTCACCCTACTATATAAACCTCCACCTAATAAAACAAAGAAAACATATGTTAAAGTATCTCAAGGTGATTGAATCGGCATCAAAAGAAAACAAATTCACCCCACCGTATAAACCTCCACTTAATAAAACAAAGAAAACATATGTTAAAATGTCTCAAAGTGATTAAATCGACATCAAAAGAAAACAAATTCATCTCACCGTATAAACCTCCACCTAATAAAACAAAGAAAACATATGTTAAAGTGTCTCAAGGTGATTGAATCAGCATCAAAAGAAAACAAATTCACCCCACTATATAAACCTCCACTTAATAAAACAAAGAAAACATATGTTAAAATGTCTCAAAGTGATTAAATCGACATCAAAAGAAAACAAATTCACCCCACGGTATAAACCTCCACCTAATAAAACAAAGAAAACATATGTTAAAGTTTCTGAAGGTAATTGAATCGCATCAAAAGAAATCTTTGTTTGACTCGTGCCTGAATTGGCATGAAAAGACGGAGAGGGATCTTTGGTCAGTATTAGATTAGCGAGAGGAAGCTTTGGTCAGTATTAGATTAGCATGCCCTTTTTTCATCAAGTTATATAGCCAGCTGTCACACCCAATATTCTTATCTCTTCTTCCTCCTGCTTTACTGCAAAATGGATACCTTCCGTTTGAATGCAAAGCTCCATGAATTTATGCAACAGGAGTCCTTCCCTGCCACTCTATCCATCGCCTTCACAGCCACAGCAGGCATTGCTATTATTATTCTGTTCCTCCTGCGTCCCAAACACCAACCATCTCACAAACTTCCCCCTGGAAATTTAGGACTTCCTTTAGTTGGGGAGACCTTTAAATTTTTAGGAGCTCTTCGATCAAACAAAGCCGAACAATTTTTCGATGAGAGAATTTCAAAATTCGGTGATATCTTCATGACTTCACTCACAGGCCATCCCACAGTTGTGGTATGCGGGCCAAAGGGAAACCGCTTACTCCTCTCCAACGAGAATAAGCTGGTGGTCGTATCATGGCCCAAGTCTTTTCTCAGATTGATGGGCCAGGACTCTGTTGCAGCCAAAACCGGAGAAGACCATAGGACCTTACGCGCCAGCATTGACACCTTCTTCGGCCCTGGAGCGTTGCAGAACTACGTTGCTAAGATGAGCTCGGAAATCCATCATCATATCAATGAAAAATGGAAGGGAAAAGAAGAAGTGAAGGTGCTTCCTCTGGTAAGACAGCTTCTCTTTTCAATTGCATGCAGCTTGTTTTTCGGCATAACTGAGGAGAATGCACTGGAACCACTTCATAATCTCTTAGAGACTGTTCTTGCCGGGAATATGTGTGTTCCAATAGATTTTCCAGGGACTGGTTTTAATAGATCTCTTAAGGCAAGGGCTAAGCTGGATAAAATACTTATCTCTTTAATAGAAAAGAGAAGAAGCGATCTGAGGTCGGGAAGGGCATCTCCCAAGCAGGATCTGCTCTCTGTGTTGCTCACTTTCAAAGACGAAAGAGGGAAGCCTCTTACAGACAAGGAGATGACGGACAATTTTTCTGGGTTACTTCATGCATCATATGACACCACCATTTCACCAATCACGATTATGTTCAAGCTCTTGTCCTCCAATCCAGAATGTTATGAAAAAATGGCTCAAGGTATGTATGGCTTATCCCTTATTTGTATAAATAATTTATATGATTTATTTTATTTTTATATTTTATATGATTTATTTAATATTATTTTAAAATTAAATAGTTTTCAACTATAAATTGATGATTATTAAATTGATTGTACATAAACATAAATTATTTTATTTTATTTATTATTATTTTTATCTTTTAATTTTTTATTATAATTATATTTCTATTTTTTTGGGGTGTGTTTGGACCTTTGTTTTTTTTAATCTTTTATTTTTATTTTTATTTTTATTTTTTTGTGTTTGGATTTTTTTATAAATATATTATATTTTGAAATTGTTATAAATGTATTTTATTTTTTTTATTTTTCTTACTTTGTTTTTGATATAATTTTTTTTTCAAACACAAATATTTTTATTTTAAATAAAAAAATAAGATAATAATTATTTATATATATTAATAACTTAAATATAAAATAAAAATAAAATCAGATGTTTTTTTTTAATATTTGTAAATGGTGTACATGAAAATATTTAAATGATGTGATTATTATAATAAAAAAGTTTTGAAAAATAATTTTATTTTAAATTTAAAAAATATATTATATCTTATTTTTAAATTGAAAATAAGTAATGTTGATTCTTCACTTCAAAATTAATATCAATTTTGTGGATAAAATGCAAGAGAGTTTGTAGAAAGGATTCAATGTGAATCAACCTTACAAATAATAGTTAGTGGTTGTGTTGGTTTAATTATAGAGCCGTCTTAATATTTTTTTAAAAAAGGAGAATTTAATTTTACTTATATGAAGAGTATGAATGATATTTATTTTGAAAATTAAATTATTATTTATATGTTTAATATTAAATATATTTAAGGTTGTGTAATGGTAAAAGTTTATAAATATATGTATTTTTTAAATTATGACAGAACAATTGATTATAATATCATCTAAAAAAGATGGAGATGATGTTACTTGGAAAGATCTGAAAGATATGAAATATACATGGCAAGTGGCTCAAGAAACGCTTAGGATGTTCCCTCCATCTTTTGGAACGTTTCGCGAAGCGATTACTGACATTCAATATAATGATTATACAATTCCAAAAGGATGGAAAGTAAGTTTTACGCTTCTCTTTAATTTTATATTTATATTTGTTAATTAATTTTTTTTTTAACCTATCGACTTTGTAAAAATAAAGATAATTTATTCTGAAAGAAAAGAAAAAAAAATTAAGATATTATTTTAGAAAACTTTGTGCAGCCCATTAGTTCAAAGATGAATAGTTATGTCTAGCTCGCTGGAACCCAACACATTTTTTTATTATATGAACAGCTTTTGTGGACAACTTATACCACGCATCACAAAGAAGAGTATTTTAACGAGCCAAGAAAATTCATGCCTTCGAGATTCCACGAGGAAGCGGCACCCATGGCACCCTACACATATGTACCATTCGGAGGAGGCCTACGCAAATGCCCAGGCTGGGAATTTTCGAAAACAGAAATATTACTGTTTATGCATCATTTTGTTAAAACTTTCAGTGGGTTCAAGGCAATTGATCCAGACGAGAAAATATCAGCAAATCCGGTGCCTCCTTTACCTGTCAACGGATGTCCGATCAAACTTTTCCCCAGATCTTAAGACTAGTGTCGAAGATATTTAGAAAAAACTTATCGTCTTAGTGGTTTATATTACAGTTCTTAAAATAAAATAGTGAGTATGTTCTTTGGTACTCATCAGCTGTGAGTATGTGTATGCACAAAGTAAGGAAAAGTTTGATTGTTTTAACTTTAAGCAATGTTTTAATCTATAAAAATAATTTTTATTATTCTTCCATCTTTAAGACGATTTTATATAACTTGAGTGCAAGAAAATCTACATAGCTATTCATACAAAATAAATTCAAAAGAGATTGTTTTAATCTTTATTGATTTATTTTTAAATTATTAAACATGATAAATATGATTTTTAATTTGTAATATAATTTATTTATTATATAACATTAAAGTGTAAATTATGGAAAAAATATCATAGAAAAAACAAAATAAAAATAAAAATATTAAAGCTTTATAATTACAACATTTGATTTAATATATTCTTTAATTAAAATTTTCGTAAAAAAAATTTATAATACTAAAACTCATAAATTAATCTAGACTTCAACAATAAGGATAAGAATCTCTATGATGTTTTATTCTTAACTTAAAAAAATAAAAACAAAAAATGAAAACCAGCCCAAACGACTAGTATTGATGTAGTTGAAATCATAAACAAAATCTACATTATGTAAAATAAAAATGGGTATTTGAATTAGGAAATATATTCATACCATTTTATACAAATTTATTATGGTATTTCAATTAAAGTTTGGTGATATTTTATAGTCATACAAAAAAATACTGGTAAAAAAATTATACTCCAAAAGTAATCCAAACCAATCGAAACCTTGGTTGTACTTGTATGTTATCTCATTTTTATAAAACCTTCAAATTATTTATATTTTTATTCTATAACTATTTTTATAAATGTATGAACAACTCCAAAACCTATGATTAATTTAAATAAAATTATATATTAATAAATAATTATAAATAATATTTTTTAACATTTCCTCTTATTACATTATAATTTTAATATTATATGGAGATATTAAATTAGAATATAATTATAATTTTTATATTTATAAACAATAATAAGAATGTCTTTACTAAACCACCTCCTAAATAAGATACAATCTCATTGATTATTTTGTTTTGATGAATTAGAGTTTAGGGGTTAAATATCCCATGTAAAAATCACCAAAACATTAATAGAAACTAAATTCATAATTTTAATATTATATAAAAATATTAAATTAAAATATACTGATAATTTTTATATTTATAAACAATAATAAGAATGTTTTTACTAAACTTCTGCCTAAATAAGATACAACCTCATTGAATATTTTGTTTTGATGAATTGGAGTTTATAGGTTAAATATCTCGTAAAAATGATTAAAACATTAATATAAACTAAATTTAAGATATACCAATAGCCTACAACAATTATATCTAACTAATGTTTAAATAAAAATAAAAAGTATAACAAACAATTGAATAAGTAATGAAAGATAAAGGACTATACCAAATTTATAGAATTTGATTATGCTTTGTAACTAATTATACCATAATTTGTGAAATTTGGAATGTTGATTGTTAAAAAAATTATACAATAGACTCTTTATCTACTAAATTCAAATTCTTTATGAATATTACACTTCTTTGTAAAATTTAGAATGTTGATTGTTAAAAAAAAATCACAATAAAATCTTTATCTACTAACTTCAAATTATCTACAAATGTTAAGCTTATTTTGAATATTTTTTAATATAATATCCTCACTAAGATCTACTTAGAATTATGTTATTTTAAAAAAATATATATATATACTTTCTTTAGATTACACCACAAGAATTTAATTAGTGACCATATAAATTACTTAAGTATAATAACTATAAACAAATCATGCGACATCATACATCACTGATCACTAACATCATAAGAAACACATCATAATCAATTATAGAAGGTAATTATAGATATCTAGCCATGATTGGTAAAAGCATACAATAGTGGTTGTATGCTTGTACTAGCCATGGTTGGATATATATAATTACCTTCTATAATCGATTATGATGTGTTTCTTATGATGTTAGTGATCAGTGATGTATGATGTCACATGCTTCATTTACAATTATTATACTTGAAGTATTTTATATTGTCACTAATTGGCTTCTTGTGGTGTAATCTAGTAAAAGTATATGTTGCTTTTAAGTAAATTATTTTTGCATATTTCTAGGTAGATCTTAATGGAGATGTTACATGTGGGTATCAGAGCTACAACTTGAACTCTATGACCTAATGAGTCTAATAACATTTCCATATCCTTCTATTAAGAAAAAGGAGGATGGTTAAAGCTAGAGTATTCGAACAGGGTCTATCAAATATCAATGATAGTAACCCTATGTTTGATCCTAACCCATTTATTGTTGAACAAGTAGCAAAGATGGATCAGATTCTTGTAGACATGAATGAGACCAGGGACTAGATTATAGCCTTGGATTAGGTAGTTCATGGCCATGAAGAGAAATAATATAAGGATGAATTTGAAGAGTATCTCACTGAGCAATAAAACCCTTACGATGTGAGAGCTCATGTAGTTGTAAAGTTAGCTAGATATATGAAAAAGGTGAATCCATCAAAGTTTGATGGAACTATTGTTGGTCACAGAGCCAAATATGGCTAACTGAGATGGAGAAGTATTTTGAGATTTGAAACTACTTTGAGGTCACTAAAGTAGTATGAGGAGCATACTAGTTAACTAGTGAGATAACTACATGGTGGGCCAACAAGAGGTTGGAAATGAATCTTAAATAGACCACCACTAGTTGAAAGAAGTTCATGACATTATTCAAGTCATGATGTCTTCCATGAATTTATTTTTAACAAAACCTCAAAATTTTCTAGAATCTGAAGTAGGGAGACTTATCAGTGAATGAGAACTAGGAGCAGTTCACCAAACTTTTGAAGTATGTACCTCCGTACTATGTAGATGAGAGGTTTAGGATCAAAAATATTATTATGGGATTCAAACCCCAGATTAGTGTAGAGGTGGATGTTTATGGACCTTCTACCATGGAGTAAGTCTTTGAGAAGGAAATCAAATAGGAACAAAAGTTGAAGTCTTTTGCATAGGTCAGGGACAAGTTCAAATTAAAGTTTAGAAATTCTAAATAAATGCTCAAAAAGAAGAATTTGAAATAGAGGAGTGGAGACTCCAAGAAGTAGTTCAAAAGTCATAATTCCAAATTCAACAACGGTTTAAGGAACAAGAAATCAGGTAATGGTTTCAAATGCACTTTCAAGGGAAACAAATGGGCTAATAGAAAAACACCACCTAGAGGTTGTTTCATTTGTGGAGATGATCATTATGCTCATGACTCTACTTAGGACAAGTAAAAAAACAAAGGTCCTATTCCTTAGTAGGAGAATTTTTAGTAGTGTATTCATGCATTAGTTAATAATTGACAAACCAAATTTTAAGCATCACCCATAGATCTATCAAGTAAATTATTTGAACTTCAAATTTTCATTTTGATAGATTCATGGGATGCAAAAT
This sequence comes from Torreya grandis, assembly GCA_037957365.1. Classification (NCBI taxonomy): domain Eukaryota; kingdom Viridiplantae; phylum Streptophyta; class Pinopsida; order Cupressales; family Taxaceae; genus Torreya; species Torreya grandis. The sequence goes on along the minus strand of JARHVA010006762.1, from coordinate 251,529 downwards.
GTTTTATAGATCCTAAAATATTTAGTAAATTATCTAGAAGAGATGGATTAATGGTAAATGCATGGCCAGTATAATCTAGGAATGACTCAAAAGTCATAGATGACAAGTGTTTAGTTAAGGCAGAGATTAGGTTACCCAAATTCATAATAGTAGTGGATATGTATATAGCACCACTAAGGTCCTATGGATATCATGATCACCTAAGTTAGTTATGGTCTAAACAATATTTTGATTTAGTGAATGGTTAGGAAAAAGGTGTTTGAACACATCCATATTTTGATTAGGGGGTGCATTAGGATTATCCAAGATGAGATCACCCCTATCAAGCATATATTGAATAATGTTCTTGAATGTCTTATAGTTATTAGAATTATGGCCTTTAACTCGATGGTAACCACAAAACTCATCTTCCTTGTACCAAGTTAGAATAGGATGGGAGGAGTCAAATTGTATAGGAGGTTTGATCTAATTAAGGGTTATGACACCTTGTTGCAATATTTTCTCCAAAATGAATGTAGATGACTCCCCAATGGGAGTGTATTATCTTTGTTCATACCATTGTTGGAATTGCTTGGTCAAATTTTGAGAAGTCAAGGAATTCAATTGGTTTATGGTTATGCAAGAAGCTGACTTAATGACCATTGTGTTGGTATATCCTTTAGATTTTTGGTTAGAAGGAAAAGTTTTAGAAGAGGAGTCATTTGATTTGGAATTGGGAGTCTTACTGTGCAACTTGACTTTGCCTAAGTCTATAATGCAAACCTATAGTTTTTGTGCCATTATAAAGGCCTCGTCAAATGTGTGGAAAGTTTATACCTAGAGTGTCAATGAGATGTGCTTATCATATGCCCTTGAAAAGAGCTCAATAAGATTAGCTTGGGGTAAGAAAAAGGAGATTTGATTGATCAAGCTCCTTCAGTGAGTGATAAAATATGCAATAGCCTCATCATCAAATTATCTGATAGAATAAAGGTCTATTATAAAAACCTTCTTATAAATGTTAATAGAGAAATGGTTCACAAATATTTGTGTGAGTTGGGTAAATGAGAAAAGGGAGTTATGAGTTATAGAGTTATACCAGTCGAAGGTAGCACCTAAAAGAGACATAGAGAAAGTGCGAAGTAGTAATGCATCATCATGCCCTATCAGATAAAAAGCATGTCTAAATTATTGCAAGTGTTGTTGTGGGTCCTCTTTACTTTGAAAATGAGTAAATTTAGGGAATTCTGATTGGCTTGGATATGGGTAAATAGGCACAGAAGGATGGATGGGTTCATTGCATATCTAATCATAAGATAACACATTTTTTGAACCAAAAATGGATTTCTCTAGATTAGACATCTTGTCCATCAGCATCTTAATGAGGTTTGGAGGGGGATTAGTTTGGGGGGGATACCTCCTAAATTATAGGGAACCTAATAGGAAGCAGAGGGAGTGTATGACATAGCTTATTGAGGTTGTGTTAGGGCAACATAAGGATAATGAGTCATAATTTGGGGTGCAAAAAGAAAAGGGGCTTGTTGGATTATTGGCATGGTTAGACTAAATGAAGGGTGAGTCATAACTCAGGTAATTATAGGCATGAGGGTAGATGGAATAAGTACCACTAAATTATGAAATGGTGTAAGACTTGACTGAACTAGTTGTGGTTATGAAAGTAGGGAAGTCACACCAGGGTTTAGGTAGGATTGGGTAGTTGGCGATGTTAAATTTTAGACATTATTTATAGTTGGGTTACTCGTCGAAGTGGTGGTTTGGGTAACCATGGGGAAAATAGTGGAGGTAAAAGAGTCATACCATGAGGAAAAATGAAGTTATCTCCATTAGAGAGGTTAGCATACCATAGATTGGGTCACCCAAAGAATTATGGGTTTAGCTCATAGCAAAGTAATGCTAAAGGGTTGCCACATTACGATCAAGAAATTTAGCAAAATGTTGATCTCCCTTAGGTATAATGGGAATTTTGTTGGGGCTAGGAGTATGCTCTATATCTAAAGTATGTTCCATGATAGAATCATAAGTAAGAGGGGAAGGTGGAAGTGGTTACCATCTTGCATAATCAGCAATAATTTTGGCTTAAGCTCATGTCAATACCATGCAAGAGGAATTATAAATAGTCTTACTACCCTATATTATTAGCAAAATAAGGAAAAATTAGGTTTGAGTGTAGGTAAGTAGGTTATTTTAGCTTGTTATTTTGAGTAGATGAAAATTACATAGTCATTGATGTCGGTCACTTGACCGATGTCGGTAGAATTTTTTTTCCAACATCAATGGATTAACTGATGTTGATAGGTAAAATTTGTCAATGCTAGTAGAGTTAATTGATGTCAGTCACTATGATATCCTAGGAGATGGAAAATCTAATGTTTTAAAAAACCAAAAGTTGAAACTAAGTAAACCAATGGATGCAAGAGGTCTGTGTAAGAAGGAAGAATACTTAGAAAAACATGAGATAATAGGTTATACAAATTGAGTATTAGAAATAGTATTTATTTTGTGAATTAATAGGAGAACATGCTTACCAACTCCAAAATATAAAAGGAAACAAAAAAGTAGAAAAAGAACATACAATCAACAACTATTAAGTCTTAGAGATTAATTTTTAGTCTCGTGTTGGTTTATGCCTTAATCAAATAGTGAAAAGAGAATTTGGTTATCAAAGGTACTAGAAAGATATTTAGAGCTAGTTTCAGATTAGTTTTAGTGCTCAAGAGGAAATTTGTGTTAGACTAGGTACGTGGCTTATTCTAGGAGCTTACTCTCCACACTTCACAGACTTGGAGCTGAGCCAGACTGCTTATCCAAAATATACCTTCTGTCTAGAGTTTATACTTCACCAGAGAACAAAGTGGGTTCTCCCCTTGGTGGTGAAATCCAAGTAGGATAGTTGGGTAGGGTAAGGTGCTCCACCAGATGATGTAATCTCAATGAGCCTTTCCTCAGGTGAGTTTAGATGTTTGTTTGTATGAATTTTATTTGGTTGTGTAACATAAGTGCACTACAATTTATTCATAATGGTTATAATTAACTAGGTGAGCTAATATGTAGCAAGCACATAATGAAATGCAGTAAGTTTTAAACCTAAATTTGAAATGTTTAGATTCGAATGCAAACAAAGATGAAAATAGGAGTAGATAATGAAATTCACTATCCTAATGTGCATGCAAGAAGAAGTAAAGAAGAGATTATTTTTTACTTTTAAAAAAAATGATAAATTACTTTTAGAGGCAAAGAGAAAAGAAAGAAAATTTTAGTTTAATGCTTTTAAATAGAAAATAAACTTTTGAATTTTTCATTTTAAGAGAGAAGAGAAGGAGAAAGTGTAAGAAATGATGTTTTCACTATAATTCACCTATATGAATGCTTAAAATAATAAATGAACCCAATAAAAACTCTAGGGTCCCACCAAGCATGCCAAAAATGTTTTGCTAAATTTTGTCTATTTCAAGTCTAAAGGAAAACAAAAAAGAATGATAGGGATAAGTGATTATAATAAACTTGGATTGGTTTGCATGTCATATCCAGATGTTGTGAGCACTCCTTTTTGGATGGGGAGGACTACGTACAATTAAGAAAGCACTACCATAAGATGTTTGTTAGTAGATAAATGAGTGGGTTATCAAGCTACGCACTTGTTCTAGGAAGTCTGAAACTTCCTTAGAGATGATAGTCCAGTTTTGAGAGATGAAAGAGTAATAAATAACTAAAAGAGAGGTAAAGAGAGTTAAAAAAATATATTATTATTGTTATTAGCAACCTAAATGTAGCAGAGAGTAACAGACTATAGGTGGTATATTTTGTTTATGTTTTGGAAGTTGTTTGGGTAGGTTTTGGAAAGTTTAGGGAATCCATACTCACTAACATCGGTAGGGGAGTGACCAATATTAGTTATACTACTGATGTTGGTGGTGAAGGTGATCAATGTTCATTAGGCTACTGAGATCGGTAGGGGCAATAATTGCCTAGGAGCTTATAAAAGGCTTTTTTGGGTCTATAAAATGGTTTTGATTAGGTTTGGGAGGTTGGGGGAGTTATGAGAGAGAGAGAGTATAGTTTGGTGTGTCAGGCTAAGGGGAAACAAGTAAGGAAGCTTTGTAACTCCCTCACAAGGGTTCGGTCAGGAGTGTGTAAAGTAATGCATATTAGATATAAAGTGATAGCAGAATAAATACTTTAAAAACCTATAGAATGAGTGATGTACTTAGCTATAGTGGTCATTAAATGATAAGTGTCAGATTGATGGTCCCTATCAGGTAGTCTAAACTAATGCCTAAATAGAGAGAACAAGTAGGTGATGTTGGTCCTCTAGAGCTTAGTTCCTGATCTTGATTGACTTATGCAAGATGATAGTAAGCCAGGATGTTAACAGTTGAATGTTGAGAGCTTGAATATAAGTAAGAATCAATTTTCTTGCTTTTTGTTGACCTAAACTTCAAGTTGGAGTTTGGCTTATATCACTGACGTCGGCAACCCATCGACATCGACTGTGGGTTGACTAACATTGACAACCCTAGAAAGAATAGGTAAAGATTACTATTTTTGGCCTATTTTTTGTTTCTCTTCATGTCAAGTGTGGATCCCATTACAAAATGGTAAAAATAATAGGTTAAGAAGGAGGTAGTTGATTAAGAATTTAGTTTTTAAGTGAGAATAAGTATTGGGTAGTTAGGATGAGGGTACCAAGTCTTGAGGTGACTCATTAGGTGAGAATTAGTCATAGGGTGAGGTGGCTAGGTAAGGTACCAAAAGGTGTTTTTAATTAACTTAATTAAGGATTTCAAATTAATTAAATGTGTGAGGGGTAAATGTATGGGTTAGGGAGGCTAATTGTAATTATTAAAAAATGGGCTAAAAGGGGTTTTGACATAGGGAGTTACACACGTGTGTGTGACATAATTTTGGTGTTTACACTTAGGAGTCAACTATCATGAGAAACATAAGGCCAAGGTTGACTGATAACTAAATAAGGTTGAGTGTTTGGATGATTTGTGAAATCAGACACGAATTTAGCATGAAAAAAGAGAGTTGAGGCTTAGGTAGATTTTTTGTATGCAACTTAAGAGGGCTCAAAGAAAAAGGTTTCAATAATTTATTGTCAATATAAATGAAATGAATGAACCTAAGGAACCATCTGTCTGATATTATCTATTCTTTATAAATTTTAATGGTGTGTTTCCAAAAGAATTGTTAGGATTGCTTCCTAGATGTGAGTTTGATTTCTCTATTGATATCATACCTAGATTAGAACCATGGAGTCTAAGGCACCATACATGATGACAACCACTAATTTTTTTGAATTGAAGGCTCAACACTAAAAATTGTTAGAAAAGGGTTTTGATTAGGCCAAGTGTGTCACCATGGGGTGCACTAGTTATCTTTGTCAAGAATAAGGATGGTACTATTTAACTTTGTATTGATTATAGAATATTGAACAAGGTAATTGTCAAAGATAGGTATCCAATACCTCGTATAAATAATATTTTCAATCAAATGTGGGTAGAAATGATTGTTTCTAAGATTTATCTTATAGTAGGATACCATTAGCTAATGATAAGGGACGAGGATGTTCTAAAGACATTATCATAATTCATTATGGGAACTATGAGTTCATAGTGTTACTATTTATGTTGACTAATACTTTATTTATTAATGGTCTACTTTAGGAAAAAAATATTTTCAAAAGACACATACAAGTTAATGTACAAGAAAATTAGACTCTTCAGAATTATGTAAAAAATCAATGACAGTGCTTATGAGTTGAGTTTATCACAAAATTTTGATATATCTCCAATATTTAATGTTTTAGATTTATATGAATTTCATGGATAAGATGATGAAGGTGATGAAGACCATGAATTGAATTGGGAGTAGCAGGTTCCAAAGAAGAAGGAAAAGATAGTGTGGGTTTTGGATATGAAGATGGTGAGCACAAGGCAAGGAAATTATAACAAGTATTTGGTGCAGTGGGAAGGATTATACTAAGAATACAACACTTGTATTATAGAATGAGACTTGAAGAATATTGATAAGGAAAAATGGCAACAATACAATTAGGGCAAATTTTAAGAGCTAAGTTATTTTTTACCAGAGGAGAATGATGTAGAAAAAATAAGCCAACCTTTTGGAGGTTATAAATTTTGACTTGTAGATCCATTTGAGTTATTTGACATGACAAAATGACTATCTCATAAACTTTTTTGTTATTCTAGAGGCAATTTTACTTTCCTAGAATTTTTTTTGATATTTTTTGGAGGCCATACATGATCATCTAAGGGTCTAAAATTGTGATTTAATTATTTTTTAAAGATTTTTTTATTTTTAAAAATTGAATATTTTTAAGAATGAACATTAAAGTCAATTTAATTTCATCCCATAGTATAATTATAGTGTTTATAATATTTCAAGATATTTTTAGATCTACACATGCTTACATGCAAACTTACTATAAATAGTAGCACCTAAAAAAAGACATTTTTTTTAGGTTTTAGTTTTTTTTTCAAATTTTGCATGTAAAATCTAATTTCATGTTTAGGATTATTCAAAAATGGTTTGGTATTGTATTTATTTCAATTAATCTAATACGAATCAATTTATAGTATTTTGTCAAGATCTTGGCCTATTGGTAATTTTATTGTCTTGATAGTTTTTGGGTTCATTATCTGGTATCAAATTAAGCTTGAATCTTGGAGAATAAATCCATGGAGAGAGTATGAGGAGGTATTATGCATATGAATTAGAATATACAATATTTATAGATGCAATTTCAATAATTAACCAAAGTTATCACCAATCAGTAGAGAAGACAAGGTGGTGATGAGGAAGACACAAATCATGATGAAAAAGTTTGGCAAGAAGAAGAATAACAAGAGCAGCCACCATCAATGGAGGAGAGGATGGTTTAGGATTTAGAAGGAAGGAATGAAGAAATCAAGGTGTATGTTCTATATTATAGAGGTAGTTTAAAACTAGAGAAGTTGATATATTGGATGAATAGCATGGAGAAATTATTCGAGTGGAAGACTATGAGAGAAGATAAGAAGGTAAAGTTTGCATGCATAAAATTGAAAGGTCATGCAATGATTTGATGGGATCACCTATATAAATAGAGACAAATAAAATGTAAAAAAAAATTAATTCATGAAAAAAGATGGAGAAGAAGTTCAGGAAGAAATTTCTTCCTATGGATTATGCACAAACCCTATGTAGAAGATTCTAAAATTTGAGGCAAAAGGATACAATAGACAAGAGTATACAGATGATTTTTATAATCTTTACATATGAGTGGAGAAATATGAAATATAATATTATATGACTACAAGTTATGTGAATATTTTGAAATTTTCTATTCAAGATGAATTAAGCATGCAGAAAATTCTTTGCATGGAGGAGGCTTATTAGTTAGCTTTGAAGACAAAAGAAAAACAGAATAGACATAATTTGAGAAGAACATCTCTTGGTATAAGAAGAGATAGATCCCATCCAAATAGGGTATGAGGTGGGTTTAATACCACTAGAGGTGGTTCTAATACCTATAGAGGTGAATCATCACGTGGTGTAGAAATGAAAGATGATAATAAGCAAGTGTTTCAATACCAACAAAGAGGAAGAGGATTTCAGAGAGGATGAAGTTATATTGGTGTTAGAGGAGGGTTCTGAATCAACATAGATCTTATGTTTGTTATATATGTGGAGAAGAAGGGCAAAAACCATTTCAGTGTCCACACTATGAAGATCAAGGAGGCAAGATCACCCAAGAGTAAATCTAGTTAAGGATAAAATAAAAGAGCTGAATATTGAAGTTACACAAATAGATGTTGGAGAGAATTTCATGATGAGAAGAACCATGATTGCTCCAAGGAAGGAACAAGTGTATAATAAAGAATGTGGTGATGCATGGCTATGATCGCATATTTTTTGATCAAGATGTACTTCAGGAGGAAAGTTATGCAAAGTAATTATAAATGGTAGTAGTTATGAAAATATGGTTTCTAAAGAAATGATAGCGAAACTAAATTTACAATGTGAATATCATCCTAATTCTTATTGGATTTTATAGTTTATGAAAGGGAATGAAGTTATAGTAGATAAAAGGTGTTTAATAAATTTTTCTATAATAAAAAGTTATAGTGATGAAATATGGTGTGATTTTATTTTGATGGATGCATCCCATGTGTTATTATGGAGACCATGGTAATTTGACATGAAATTAATTCATGATGGAGAAAATAATGCATACACTTTTTGGAAAGGTGGTACAAAGGTAGTTTTGTTACATATTAAAGAGGAAGAGAATATATAAAGTATGTTCTACTATATAATTTATCTAAGATATGAAGGTGGTAGGTTGTTATTATGTATTAGTAGCAAAGAATGAAGAAACAAAAATGGTGCCAATAACAATAGAAGAAGAAAGAGTATTGAAATAATATGTATATGTTATGCTTGATTAGTTACCAGATGGTTTACCATCGAAGAGAGATATTCATCATCACATTGATTTGATTCTAGGATCAACTCTACCTAATCAAGTAGCTTATAAGATGAGTCAAATAAAACATGTAGAATTAAATGAACATGTTACTAAAATGCTAATAGAGAAGGTGATAAGGGAGAGTATGAGTTCATGTGAAACACCAGCATTACTAACTCTAAAGAAAGATGGAAGATGGAGAATGTGTGTGGATAGTAGAGCAATTAATAAAATTACAATAAAGTATAGGTTTCTTATACCTTATTTAGATGATATGATGGATGTACTTGCATGAGCAAAATATTTTACAAAGATTGATTTAAGGAGTGGTTATTATCATATTTGAATTCATGAAGGAGATGAGTGGAAAACTACATTCAAGGCTAGGGATGGCTTATATGAGTGGATGGTGATGTCATTTAGATTAGCTAATGCACCTAGCACATTTTTGAGGGTGATGAATGAAATGCTAAAAGAATATATTGGTAAGTTTATGGTTGCTTATTTTGATGATATTTTGATATTCAATAAGACTAAGGAAGAACACTTACATCATTTGAGAATGGTAATGGATTTGTTAATATAGGATAAGTTGTATGCAAATTTTAAGAAGTACAAGTTTATACATAATAGTTTGATATTTTTGGGATTTATAGTTTTAGTAGATAGTCTGAAAATAGATGAAGAATAGATAAAGGCAATTGCTAAGTCGCCTATTCCAAGAATCATTAAAAAGGAAAGAAGTTTCCATAGTTTGGAAACTTTTTACATAAAATTTATTAAAAAATTTAGTAGTATTGTGGCACCAATAATAGATTGCATGAGAGGGAAGGAATTTACATGAACTAGAGTATCCATAGAAAGTTTTAAATTTTAAAAAAATAAGATTATGAAAAGACCAATTTTAGCATTACCAAATTTTAACAAAGTGTTTAAGGTTGATCATGACCCTTTATTTGTGGGAATTAGTGTTGTGTTGAGTCAACAAGGAAAGCCAATAGCATATTTCAGTGAGAAATTGAATGAGGTAAGGACAAAGTATTATACTTATGATGTAATAGCATGGTACAATTACTATGAGAGAACTGTACTTATCCATGCTAAAGTATTCTATGTAATTGTACCAAATCTAATAGCATGGATAAATTCTTAGAGTGGAAGACTATGAGAGAAGACAATAAGGTGAAGTTTTCATGCGTAAAATTGAAAGGTAATGTAATGATTTGTTGGGATCACCTATAGAAAGAGAAAAAAAATAAAGGTAAAGATAAAGATAAATTCATGGAAAAAGATGGAGAAGATGCTGAAGGACAAATTTTTTTCCTATGAATTATGCACAAACCCTATACATAAGATTCTAAAATTTGAGGTAAAAGGATCACAGTATACAAGAGTATATAGATGAATTTTATAATCTTTCCATATGAGTCCAACAAGATGAAATAAAAGAGCAGATGGAAGCAATTTATGTAAATGGTTTGAAATTTTCTATTCAAGATGAATGAATCATGCATAGAATTATTTTCATGGAGGAATCTTATCAATTGGCTTTGAAGGTGGAATAAAAACAACATAAATAGAATTTCAAAAGAACATCTCTTGGTCCAAGAAGAAGTGGATCCCCTCTAAATGGGGGATGAGGTGGGTTTGATACCAATAGAGGTGAATCATCATGTGGTACATAAAGGCAAGATGATAATAGGAAATGGTTTCAATACTAACAAAGAGGAAGAGGATTTTAGAGAGGATGAGGTTATGGTGGTGCCAAAAGATAGTTTCTAAATCAACATAGATATTATGTCTATTATAGATGTGAAGAATAAGGGCACAGAGCATTTAAGTGTTCACACTATCAAGATCAAGAAAGGAGGAAAGAAGATCACCCAAGAGTAAATCTAGTTGAGGCTAAAATAGAATAGCAGAATACTAAAGTTACACTAGTAGATGTTGGAGAGAATCTCATGATGAGAAGAATCATGATCACTCCAAGGAATGAACAAGTGTAGAATAAATAAGGTGGTGATGAATGGTTGTGATCACATATTTTTTTAATAAGATATACTTCAAGAGGAAAGGTATGCAAAGTAATTATAAATGGTAGTACTTGTGAAAATATGATTTCTAAATAAATGATAGAGAAACTAAATTTGTAATGTGAAAAGCATACTAATACTTATCTGATTTCATTTTTCAAGAAAGGAAATGAAGTTACATTAGATAAAAGGTGCTTATTCAAGTTTTCTATAGGAAAAAGTTATAGTGATGAAATATGGTGTAATGTTATTCCAATGGATGCATGACGCATGTTATTGGGGAGACCATGGCAATTTGACAAGAAAATTATTCATGATGGAGAAAAGAACACATACAATTTTGGGAAAGGTGGTACAAAAGTAGTTTTGGTACCTCTTAAAAAGGAAGAGAAGATAGAAATTATGCTCTTTACTAAAATAATTATCTAAGATATGAAGGTGGCAAGTTATTTTTATGTATTAGTAGTAAATAATGAAGAAACATAAATGGTGTCAATACTAATAAAAGCAACAAGAGTGTTGAAAGAATATGAATATGTTATGCCTGATGAGTTACCAGATGGTTTACCATGGAATAGAGATATTCAGCATCACGTTGATTTGATTTTAGGATCAGTTCTACCTAATCAAGCAGCATATAGAATGAGTCCAATAGAACATGCAAAGTTAAATAAACAAGTTACTAAATTTCTAAGAAAGAAGGTAATAATGGAGAGTATGAGTCCATGTGCAACACTAACATTACTAACTCTAAATAAATTTGGAAGATGGATAATGTGTGTGCATAATAGAGAAATCAATAAAATTACAATAAACTATAGGTTTTCTATACCTTGTTCAGATGATATGATGGATGGGTTTGCATGAGCACAATATTTTACCAAGATTGATCTAAGGAGTGGTTATTATCATATTCAAATTCATGAAGGAGATGAGTGGAAAACTACATTCAAGACTAGGGATGCCTTATATGAATCGATAGTGACACCATTCAGATTATCTAATGCACCTAGCACATTTATGAGGGCGATGAATATAGTGCTACGAGAATATATTATTAAGTTTGTGGTTGTTTATTTTGATGATATTTTAATATTTAGTAAGATTAAAGAACACTTACAATATTTAATAATGGTAATGGATTTGTTAAGAAAGGAGAGGTTGTATGAAAATTTGAATAAGTGCAGGTTTATGTAGAATAATTTGGTATTTTTAGGATTTGCAGTTTCAATAGATGGTGTGAAAATAGATGAAGAAAAGATAAAGTCAATTGTTGAGTGGCCTTTTCCAAGAAGCATTATAGAGGTAAGAAGTTTCCATGGTTTAACAACTTTTTACCAAAAAATTATTAAAAATTTGAGTAGTATTGTGACACCAATAAAAAATTGCATGAGAGGGAGGGAATTTACATGGACTAGAGTAAGCACATAAATCTTTGAATTTTTTAAGAAGATTACAGAAAGATCAATTTTAGAATTACCATATTTTAATAAAGTGTTTGGGGTTGATTGTGATGATTTTTTTGTGGGAATTGGTGATGTCTTGAGTCAAGAAAGAAAGCCAATAACATATTTTAGTGATAAATTTAATGAGGTAAGAACAAAGTATTCTACTTATGATATTGAACTTTATGCAATTATACAAGCATTAAGACATTGGAGGAATTATCTAGTGCCTAAGGATTTTATACTATTTACAGATCATGAGGCTTTGAAGTATGTGAATACACAAAAAAAGTTGAATAGTAGGCATGCAAAGCAAGTTTATTTCTTATAAGGGTATACTTTGGTGTTGAAGCATAAATTAAGAAAACAAAAATAGGTAGTTGATGCATTGAGCAAGAGAGTAGCATTATTAACTGCTATGGTGAGTGAAGTAGTTGGATTTAAAGTTATCAATCAATTATATTATATTGATACATATTTTGGCAAGATAGTTTAATAGTGTAAGAATACATTAACATGTGGGATAGATATTATTCATGATGAATATCTTATATAGGAAGGTTATCTCTTCAAAAAGAAACAATTATGTATTCCAGTTGGGTCTCTATGAGACAATATAATAATAGAGTTACGTAGTGGTGGTTTGGATGGACATTTTGGAAATATGAACACAATAAATTTGGTGGAGGAAAAATACTTTTGGCAAAAGATGAAGAGATATGTGACAATGTATGTTTCATAGTGAAAAATATGTCAGGTGGCTAAAGGACATGCACAAAATATTGGACTATACATGCCATTAATGGTTCCAAGAGGACCATCGATAGATTTGAGTATGGATTTTGTGTTGGGATTACCAAACATAAAAAAGGTAATGATTCAATTTTTGTTGTTGTAGACATATTTTTTAAGATGGTTCATTTCATTTCATATAATAAAACTAATGATGTCACTAGAAGTACAGAATTGTTTTTAACGATATTGTGAGATTACATGGTGTTTCAAAAATTATTACTTCAAATAGGGACACAAAATTTATAAGTCATTTTTGGAGGACTTTGTGGAAGAATATGGCTAATAAGCCAAAATTTAGTAATGCATATCACCCACAAATAGATGGATAGACACAATTCATGAATAGGAACTTGGGAAATTTATTGAGATGCATAGTGGGAGAGTAGCCCAAGCACTGTGACTTGGCTTTACGACAAGTTGAGTTTGCATATAATAGTTTAGTGAATAGATCAACAAGAAAATCACCATTTTAGATTATTTATGGGAGAAATTATATGGGTATTTTAGATTTGGTAAAATTACCAATTGTAGATCGAATTAATGATGATGCAGAAGCATTTCCAGAGTATATGCAGTAGTTACAAGAGGGAGTAAGAAGAAAGTTGTAGGAAAGTAATTTGAAATATAAAGCAAGAACAGATGTCAGAAGAAGATCCAAGGTATTTAAACAAGGATATTTAGTAATAATTTACTTGAGGAAATAAATATTTACAAAAGACACATATAACAAGTTGAAGTACAAGAAAATTGGACCATGCAGAATTGTGAAAAAAATCAATGACAATGCTTATGAGGTGAGTTTATCACATAATTTTGATGTATCTCTAGTATTTAATGTCTCATATTTATATGAATTCCATGGAAAATATTATGAAGGTGATGAAGATGATGAAGTGAATTGGGAGCAATAGGTTCCAAGGAAGAAGGAAAAGATGGTACAGGTTTTGGATATGAAGACGATGAGCACAAGATAAAGGATTTATATCAAGTATTTGGTGTAGTGGGAAGGATTGTAGCAAGAAGAAAACACTTAGATTAAATAATGGGAGTTGAATAAGATTGAAAATAAAAAATGGTAGCAATACAATTAGGGCAACTCATAGGAGTTGAGTTGTTTTCAACCAGAGGAGAATGATGCAAAAAAAATATACCAACCTTCCACAGGCCATAACTTTGACCTATAGCTCCATTTGAGCTCTTCCACATGCCAAAATGACCATCTCATAAATTTTATTGTTGTCCTAGGTAATTATATCTACCTAGGAATGTTTTAAATATTTTTAAAGACCATACCTGATCATTTGAGGGTCTAAAATTATGATTTAATTATTTTTTTAATAATTTTTTTAGTTTTAGAAATTATATATTTTTAAGATTGGATGTTAACTCTAGTTGAATTTCATCCCATATTCTAATTATAGTGTTTAGGATATTTTAGGATATTTTTAGAACTATGTGCGCTTATATGTGAACTTACTATAAATAGCAACTCCTAAAACTTGACGTATTTATTAGGTTTTAGTTTTTTTTTAAAATTTTGCATGTAAACTCTAATTTCAAGTTTAGGATTTTTTAAGCATGGTTTGGGTTTCTATTTATTTAAATTCATGCAATATGAACAAATTATAAGTATTATTTCAATATATTGGCCTATTGGTAATTTTATTATCTTGATAGTTTTTAGGTTCATTAATTCCTGTATCTCAGGAACAGTGTGTTCAAAGATTTTTTAGATTGGTTTGTTTTGTTTTTTCTTGATGACATTTTTATATACTCCAAGAATGAAGAGTAGCACCTTTAGCATATGGAACTAGTTATGCAACGGTTATAAAAGAATAATTTGTATGGTAAATTATCTAAGTACGCATTTTCCAATAGAAAGTGTAATATTTAGGATATATTATTTCTACAGATGGTATTTATGTAGATATAGAAAAGATGGGATATTATGCAATATTTGGTGCCAAATAATGTTCATAGGGTAATATGTTTCATAGGATTAGTAGGCTATTATAGGAAGTTCATTCTAATTTTTTTTCAAGATAGCTAATCCAATTACCTCTTTCCAATGAAAGAACCAAAGTTTTGTCTGATCAAAAAATTGTGAAGTAGATTTTTAAGAATTGAAAAGAAGGCTTACTTCAACACTAGTGTTAAGAGTTCCTGACCTCAATGGTAAATTTTTAGTAATCACATATGCATCTGGGGATGGACTTAGATGAGTCCTTATATAAGATGCTATAGTGGTAGCTTATGAATCAAGGAAGCTAAAGTTGTACAAGGTGAACTATGCCCCTCATGACTTGAAACTTCCATCAATTATGTATGTTTTATAAGTTTCATAACATTACTTGTCAGGAAAATTGTTTGAGCTCAAGATGAATAAATTAGGATTCAAGTAGATATTCACCTAACTACATTTGAATTATTGTCAGAGACATTGGCCAGAGCTCTTGTCTTATTACAATTTTGATATCAACTATATCAAAGGAAAAGAAAATAGAGTAGCTAATTCCCTAAGTCGTAGAAGGTGCATAATAGTCATGGATACTATCAATAGTACTTTCAAGGATTGAGTGATCAAATTCTTATCAGAAGATGAATTCTATGATCAAATTAGAAAAGTATTGTCTAATAATGCTCAGAATCCTTGGTATAAAGGATTAAGAGTAGAAAATGGTGGTCTTTTATGTTATTATGGAAGGATGTATGTGCTAGATTAATAGAATATATGGATCATAGTGATAACGTATCTACACAATGCCTCATATTTGGGACATCTAGGTGTAACCAATCTTGTGGTAGATCTTAAACCACTATATTTCTATAAGGAAATCAAGAAAGATATAGTAGATTATGTGTCACATTGTTTGGAATATCAACAAATGAAAGCTGAATACATGCATCTGGTTAGGTTGCTATATCCACATGATATACTAAAATGAAAATGGTAGATGATCAGTATGGAATTTTTACAATGTTTACTAATGTCATGAAATAGGTATGATATGATCTTGGTAGTAGTTGATAAATTAATCAAGGTGGCTCATTTTATACTGGTTAATTTGATAGATGATGCAACTAATCTTGTGAAGAGGTTTGTAAAGGAAGTGTATCAGTTACATGGATTTCCTAAGAATATCATTTTAAATGGTAGTCTAAAGATAACTTCTATATTTTGGGTACCTCTGAATTCATCTTCAGTTAAACAACTAAATTTAGCACTGCATATCACCTAGAGATTGATGGTTAAATTAAGTGAGTTAATTAGGTGTTAAAGGATATTATTCATATGTATTACATGGATCATAAATACAAGTGTAAATATTATCTTCAATTGGTTGATTTTGAATAAACCAATTCATACCAATCAGATTTGAAGATTACATTATTTGAGGCACTTTTAGGAAAGAAGGTGCATGACACCAATCAGTTAGGACATGTTGGAGGATAAGGTAATCTTTGGACTTGAGATGCTTTCAAAAATGGAGTAGAAAGTTAGATTAATTAGATAGATATTTTCCAAAGCTAATTATATAAAAAAGAGTTATGTTGATCTAAAGAGAAAAGATAGGTAGTTTTTAGTAGGTGATAAAGTGTTCTTGTGGTTTAAGCCACAAAAGAGATTGATTAAATTCGAGAAGTCAGAGAAATGGTCACCAAAATATGTGGGACCCTTTGAGGTGTTGTAAGTGGTAAATCTTGTAGTGTATAGGCTTATATTTCCACCAACCTTGGCTCTATTGTATAATATCCTCTATGTTTCTTATCTTAAAAAGTATA